>JAOXYH010000008.1:1029865-1039936 GCA_028566455.1 Botula fusca | reverse complement strand
CATCAACCACAGTTAATAGAAGTTGACTAGAGCCTAATCACAGTTCATTGAGCATATTTACAGTCTTACCACAGTTCATAATCAGAGCATTATAACAGTCATCAATGACAGTTCATAGAGTTTGAGTAGAGCCTAATCACAGTTCAGTTCATTATCAGAGCATGGTAACAGTCATCAACCACAGTTCATAGAGGTTAACTAGAATCTAACCAAAGTTCATAGAACATGGTTACAGTCTGACCACAGTTCATAATCAGGGCATTGTAGCAGTCATCAATCACAGTTCATAGAACTTGACTTGAGCCTAACCACAGTTCATAGAGCATGGTTACAGTCTTACCGTAGTTCATAATCAGAGCACATCACAGTCATCAACCACAGTTCATAGAGGTTAACTAGAATCTAACCAAAGTTCATAGAGCATGGTTACAGTCTTACCACAGTTCATAATCAGAGCATATAACAGTCATCATCAACCACAGTTTATAGAGCTTGACTAGAGCCTGACCACAGTTCATAAAGCATGGTTACAGTTTACCACAGTTCATAATCTGAGCATGGTAACAGTCATCAAACACAGCTATCTAACCATTGTTCATAGTCAGAGCATTGTTACAGTCTAACCATCACTCAGTCAGAGAGTGGATGCCATTTAACTGCAGTTCATAAATGGAGAAATGTTAAAGTTGAAGCATAGTAACAGTCTTACCACAAGTCATAGTAAAAGCATGGTTAGAGTCTAACCATATTTCATAGTCAGAGTTGAATAATAATGTAACCACATCTGACAGTCATATCATGGTTACAGTCTAATTAAGCTTATAGTCCAGCATGGTTACAATCTTACCATGGTTCATTGAAGTCTTGGTTACATTCTTAACCACAGCATAGTCAAAGCATAACAGTCCAACCACAAGGCCATTAGTTTAGTACAATGCAGACACCCTTGTTGCAATTTATTATTGTTACAGTTGAAAACTTGTTTTTTACGTAATAATTTTAATAAAATTTCAGTGAAAATGAAAGAATATTAAACATTAGATGCAAGATACTGTATTGATTAAAGTCATTTGACATTTTAGTAGTTCTATTTTTCCAGCAAGCTTGAGACATGACCTATGTAGAATTTTGATAGTAATGCAGTGATGATAACAGCTAGCTCAATTATCAGTCTGTCAATGATAAAAAATATGACGACAATCCAAAATCTCAGAAACTCCAATTATACAAATAAGCACTGCGTTTGATTAAAAGGAAACAGTTTTTAAAAATCTTTGTAAAACCAATGAACATTTTAGCCTCATTAGTTGGAGTGTGCCATCATTCAGAACTCAGCAGGTCCACACGAAATAGCTATTCCCAAAAATATCTCGAATGGAATGTATTCCATTTAAACTATTTTATTGAAACAGTGAAATTATAAATTTGATTTCTCACCATGGGAAAGTCTTAGAACTCTGCGAGAAGTATGTAATAACGTTTGTTTGTTATTAGCTCCGTGCATCTTGGTGCATCTGTATCGCTAAGGTAACAGCATGTGCCAAAAACTTCGTATTATCAAATTGTTATTTTTTAATTTCTATCTGTTCTCAACAAACTATTTATCCATTTCTTTCACAGAAGAAAATGTTTTGTCTCACTTTGATACAAACAGGCAGACACAGGAAATAAAGACATGTTTGAGTCTGATAATGAGCATGCCCAGTAGGCATGTCGATTTGTTCTTAAAATCATCTTTTTGACCACGCTTTGCTCATTAGGTTTCCAAAATTATATTTATCTTTCAAAATGAGGAGGAGAAATTGGATTATAATTATTTTATATAATCTTCATTTACTAAATTCATCAAAATAAAACAAGCACGGTAATTTGCTAATTTTAATGATTTTATTCAGACAACATCTGACGTTTTCTAATATTCACTTAAATGTTCTGTCGCCAGATCTAAAGTTTCTAACTAATTGCTGAAAGTACTCAGTGCAGTATGTGTTACCAGAAGTGGATAGTTGAAAATTATTAAAAAGAGTTGGAATATGATAACATAGACTGATTTAATACTGCTGTCCAGTGCTTGTTGGCTGTGTGGTTCGTTTCTACATGTTAAAAGGCTCGGTGGCTGTGTGGTCTAAATAGTTGGTTCATGTCTATATGTAGCAAGACTTGGTGGCCCTGTGGTCTAAATAGCTGGTTCATGTCTATATGTAACAAGACTTGGTGGCTCTGTGGTCACTCATTCATGTCTTCATGTAACCAAGTTTGGTGGTTCATGTCTACATGTAACAAGGTTTTGTGGCTGTGTGGTCGCTCATTCAAGTCTACAAGTAACAAGGCTTGGTGGCCTTGTGGTCACTCATTCATGTCTACATGTAACGAGGCTTGTTGACCGTGTGGTCACTGGTTTATGTGCATATATGTAAAAAAAGCTTTGTGGCAGTGTGGTTGCTGGTTCATGTCAATATGTAACAATGCTTGGTCACCATGTGGTCGCTGGTTCATGTATATACGTAGCAAGACTAATGAAACGTGCAAAATTAGTACTTTTTAACTCTTAAGATACAGATATTACCTTTTCATCTATTTTTATATGTAAGAAGATTTCAAATGCACTGTTATTTTATTCAATTAACGAACATTTATAAAAGATATGTAAGGACTTTTTGATATCTTTACAATCTAATCGCTGACGGCAGTGCCATTTTCCTTCTAATTCCAATTAATTCATTTTACAAAGATTCCATTAAATATGAAACAAAAAAATTCTGTTAAGAAAATATGTTTTGTTTTCTTAGCCATTTCCGTCTCTTTTCATTTCCTATTGAAACTAATTTTATTAAAGCTGATATAAAACAGTTATCTGATAATATGATGAGTGGAGTGTCTTTCACTCGAGTGTAAATCTAATACACCACGCGATCTCCTTCAGGATACTCTTATACTATTGTCGCGTAATATTGGCAAATTCAATCACATGCGACAGATAGGAAAAGACATGAAGATAACGAGGGGAAAAAGCAATGATCGTCAAATTAATAAACTTGCAATTAACAGAATAAATCTATGACATGTTATTAGAGTGACTGTCATCTTCGCGCGGTTGATTTCTCGAAGTGCTTCGAGGTATGACATTTTACGATTCCGTTTTGATAGGAAAATCATTCATATGAATGAAAAGATTTGTTCATTTGTTTTAGAGCTGTTTAGTTTTAATCCAAAGAGCAAATTGGAAGAGAGAAAAATATACGGAAATAATAATGCCACAACTCAGTATAATGAGCAGATGAAATGAAATGTGAAATAATATGATTTATAGCAGAAAATTATTTTTCTTTGACTTTGAGGCTTTTCTATTATACTGCGACATATATAATATTTTCCGTTAATGGAACCAAATGTCCTACAGGAATTCTCTCTTATGTTTTAAGATTAATCTGATTTTTTGGAAATCATTCTTGAATAATCAGTCTGGAATATGACTTGCTACTTATTTGAAGTTTAGGAGGGTGACTTTTACAGATTTAAACTTGTATAAAAGCTTACACAGAATGAACCTTGAAAAGGTGACTTGAACAGAGGTTAATTCTGGGGAGGTTGACATGTGCTAATTAAAATTGAAGGGATATTGTCTCGTTTTTAATCTTTAGGGAGCAACTTCTTCAGATCTAAATGACATGAATGAATTGTACTGATTAAATATTTAGCAGTCTGACTCTTACATGGTAGCATGAGACAAATAACTTGTACAGACTGCAACTTGAACAATCTGACTTGTACATAAGTGTGGCAGCATGTACAGATGGAAGCATTAGACAGTTGACTTGAACAGATTGCTACTTGAACAGTCTAACTTGTACACAAGTATGGCAACATGTATAGATGGAAGCATGAGGAGACAGTTGACTTGTACAGATTGCTACTTCAGCAGTTTGATTTGTACACAAGTATGGCAAGATGTACAGATGGAAGCAGGAGACAGTTGACTTGCACTGATTCGAACTTGAAACTGCTTATCTGACTTGTACAGATTATTTAAACTAGAAGGGACAACTTGTACTGATCAGTAAATTATACACTGTAATGATTGAATGACAGAAGGCTGACATGTGCAGATTTTTCTTGAAGAGGTTGATATGTTCAGATTTAGTTACTTTACTTTCAGGATTTTGACTTGTATTTAATTGTATAAGATTGATATCAAAGTTCCTATATTCTATCATTTACCAGTTACTACAGTTATCTGTTTAACCGTAGATTAAGCCAACACTGGCAAGAGACTACCGGTAATGCCAGCCAACCGAGTTTTTACCTGCATCACCAAAAGCAAAAGCAGGTCTAGCAACGGCTCCATTCCACTCTGTCCATCCGTTTTATCCGTCCTCAACATGTAGGGAGTACCTGAGTTTGTGTAATTTCTAACTCTGTCCTACTCATTATTGAAATCCTGCAGTCTGATTGCACATCATTGAAATTTTCAGCAGATTTGAGTCAGTTTGTCAGTGACACATGTCCAGACCCAACTTTGGTCTGTTATAGAAAGAATTAATACATGTACACTGTTTTGGAACCACATCCCGTCATTTCTGGGATGTTATGTGAATGAAGGGTTGAATATAACACAATTTCATTTTTCATTTCAAAACTAGTAAGAAAAAAGTTATTTTCATAATTTCAAATCTTACCAATTTAAATGTATTTATGCAAATAACCATGTAAAATTGTCATTGATATGGATTTAACCAATTGAATAACTTTGAATACATCATATTAAATTTGATGCATTTATAAATGACATGCATTATTACCATGTTTAAATGTAGAAATTCAATTAGTTCAGGATTTGGTAAAATGAATATAAATTATATTAAACTGATACAAATGTAAACTTTTTAATTTCAAATTATATAGAACTGATGATGGGAAAGAATTTTAATCTTAAATGATAGATTCTAGTCAGTCGTCTTCAGGGGGGAGAATTTCTAGTTGTCAGATTTGTGGTAAAAAAAAATTTATCATTTCAATTTTTTAAATTTTAATTCAAGTTATGATACGTCTTTCGATAGACGATTTTTTACAAATTGAAATATTACGAATCATGTTTTGGCAAGATACACTCGCTGTAATGTGCTAAAGAGGGAGGTTGACATTTTGTGAGCTAGAGTTATTTGAACACAGAGAACGGGAATTCTGTTGAATACAACAAGATATTAATTTATATGTAAGGTTATCTATTGGTAACATGTGTTCTAGAGTAATTTTAGGTAATAAATCAACACATGTTTTATTTTTCTATATTCATATTTTTCACATTTTGATAATTGAAGAACATCTAAACATCTGCATATAATGGGAATTTTGAAAAATAACAAAATCATTTAGTTGATAATTTCTTTGAGAAAAAATGAAAGGTTATACACCGGAGATTTAATGTGAGAATTACATAAGTAAGGCTATAGAGGAGATCATTATTCATATCTTTTTAAAAAAAAAGTCACAGGTTTGTAAAGTCCTCCATTTATGAATTTAGGAATTGTAAGTCATGTCCTTTACTTTGACTAGTTGGATCAAACACTGTTGATTGTGTAAATGGATTAGTTTCTCAAATGTTTTTTAAATGTGCCAAATTAGGTAAACTTGACCCAGTTGACCGATCTCTTAATACTTGTATTAGGTCATACCTTGCTTTTTCAAAGAGATTTGACGGTATTTCCTCATTTATTTAGAGAAGACATAAGTATAATTACTAAGTTTTCGAACTTTCCGGCCATTATCCTGCTTGCATAATTAGCCAGATGTGTGCATGGTGTGCATTACTTGATACTTCTTGCCTAAATTAGGTCAAAGTAACATATGCCTTGTCAGATACATCCAAAATGGGTCTTTTTCTGAGCTTTCTGCTTTCCTGAGTTTTTGAGTCACTTGATTACCTTACTTGAGATATGTTGGGTTTGTTTCCCCAGGTTAGCTAATCAAGCATACTTGTTGTCTAACTGTAATGTGACTACACTTAATTTTACAAGTATTAAAATGAGTACAATTGACTAGTTAGTCAAGTTATAATTTCAGAACGAAGTTTTTAAGAAATTACGCCAAAAACCTTAAATCACAATATAGATCAGGAAATACAAATCTTGTGATCACATAAAAAGAAATTTGATTTCTCGCCAAACAATTATTTCAAGGACTTACATATGAAACATTGTAATACAATAAAACAAATAATAGTAATTCTTATGTTTCAAGTTCATTTTATTCATAAATCAGTAGAAGATCGAGTTTGTGCATTAGCAGAGCAATGTTGGTACTTATGTAAATGTGGCCCACACTTGTAGTATTGTTTGAAGAGACATATTTATCATATATATGATCATTAATAATTCTCTCAGCTCTTTATTATACCAATTCAAGTGTTTAATTTTTGCACTTGTGTTTATTATTTTCTTTTTATGTTTTTGCAAGTGTTTCTCTCTCATAAAGTATAGGTTTAACAGCAGTTCATTCCATAAATCAGCCATTTTTAAAGTTGATTGTACCATAACAGTATGATGGCTCACCTGGACTTGCTTAAATTTTTTATAAGGAATGATGAACCAATAAGATACACAAACTGTGCTATCCAGTGCCCTTAGACCTAAATCATAAATTCGGACCAATGTGTTCCTGGAGAAACATTCTGTTGTTAAACAGGACTTCATATTTAGTAATAGATTTGTTGTCAGTAGATTTTACTTTCAGCTGTCTAATATAAAATTTTATTACTTACTCAGGTGCATATTTCATTCTATTCAAAGGTTAAACTTGCTTATGTATTTAGCTCCTACCAAAAATACAAATTTATCCCATTTTTTACATTAAAAATACTCAAATTTAGATGTAAAAAAGACTATATCTTCTTCAACAAGTTCAGTTTTAAGCCATGAACATTATTGAAGGACATTTTCTTCAAAACAGCAACTCATGTATAGCTGCTTTTCTCTTGCATTTCATGACATATGAATTCCTATTTTGAGGATCACAATGGGTGTCACAATTACCCTTCCAGAGCACCTGAGTTCACTCCTGGTTTTTCAGATGGGGTTATTCTGTGCTGTGTTGCTCCAGTGTTGTAACGTCTTGTTTGTTGTTTTGTCTGTTTCTGTCCTGGTCTGTTACACTTTGATATAAAGCTTGGAATGCAGTTTGGTATTTTTTATATTTTAATGATTGAAACGTGTTTCTATTTATAGATCTGGACAACAGTCATGATGAAAGTGATGTTGGTCAAATGAGTGAAAATGGTGACAAACCAGTTACTCAACCAAATGCTTTCCCCAGTCCGCTATTAAATGGTGAAACAGCCTCAATTTCATCAATAGAGACTTTACTTCTCAACATACAGGGACTTCTAAAAGTGGCCGCTGAAAATGCACGTCATCATGAAAGGCAACTTAGTTATGAAAAAGGTAAGATTAGAATTAAAACAACAAATGATGGAACATGTATTTGATTTCCAGCTTAAATGATCAGTAGATTGATTGATTGATTCATTGGTGTGCTTTTACGCAGCACCAGTACATAATGGCTATGTCGCTATACTGCAGCAAGAATATGAATAAATTTAAAATTAGCAAATAATTAGAGGAAGAGACCAATTTGTAGACATCTTTTCTTGTCTTCATCCAGAATATCTGAAAGGAGATGCTGGAAACATACAGAAATCCAAATTGTTCCTTTTCTCACTGTTAAACTGACACATACCAAAAGTCATTAGTTCCAACAGTTATTTTAGACTTTTGAGAAGGGAATAATGAGCAAATGGGTCATTGTGTGATTATATCACGAATAATGTCACTTTTTACAGTTGTTTTCCATTCATGGACATACAAGGACAAATTTTTGATCATGAATGTGTATTTTTATCTCAAGGACGTAATTTTTACGCTTTGCTTTATGAACGATTACCCCTGGTTAAAAATATGAATGAATGTTGTTTATTTTTTAGTAAAGCATCTGTGCAAACAAGACCGAACTGCACCGATTAACTTCAGATGTGTAGTAGATTAAATTTACACGATTTTTGGCAATTGCATTTTGATATAGGAAAATTGCAAATCTAATCAACAGTAAAATATTTTGCTGAACTGTATTCATTCATAACTGTACATGATCGTCTTGTTTAAAATCAGTGTCAATATTAATAGCGTAAAAGTAATTATAATAATAAATGCATGTTTAAATGTTTATTTCATAATATTGACAAGCCCAAAATAGGAAAAATCCGTATAATTTATAAACAGGAGTGAAAAAGGAAGTGTCATATTACAAAAGTTAAGCATCACAACAAATATTTGTTTTCCTTGTGGCCCTTTCGCCTGGTTGCACCGGCAGGTGGGCAGGTTTAATTCGGTGATGTAACAAAGGTCGCCAGTCGTAATATGGATACTTGCAGTATCGTTATTCAGCCGAGTATAATTACAGGGAACCATTTCTAAACATTCATAAAATTACCGAATGTATACTTAGCTTGATTGCAATTAAACAAACACATAGTTTTCCATGACATTTGCTTTTTTGTTGAGTGCTGATTTTTGCTGAACCGTAAAAAATTCGCTCACTGAACATGTCATAAAATGCAGAAAATAACATAGGAAACATAAAAATCCTATGATCTAAAGGGTCATTAGTACAATAGTTCTGATTGTTGTTCACGCTTGAGTGATCATGTACCAATTCACCTAAGTATCGTTTGAATTCATCCAAATTATACCACTTTTTGTTCAAAAAGAAAATCATGTATTATCAGTGAATCGTATGTGGGATTGCAATGTGATTCTAATTTTCCAATATTCATTCGGAGGAAAATTTGCCGCTTAACTGAAATTTAAAAAGAACACTAGGTACATTTACGAATCGTATACACTTGACTACGATTAGCTTCCAGAATTAACTGCCTCATAAATCACGGTTTTCTTTATATGTAAATAATTCAATGGTAATGATTAAATTTCATTAGCTTCCTAAGTCTGTTTTCAAGTCTATAACATTGTAATGCTTTAGCTCATTTACATAATCAAGCCAACTTTATTAAATACACAAACAGCATTTTTCTTTTGATTATGTAAAATTTTGCATTTTCTTCTAAAGATATTTACAATTACGATACTACTGATATTGATTTAGATCACAGATGTGTAAAATTTAACGAGTTCTGATTGCAGAATTTAATTTGTGGTTTTAAAAATGTTCAAAAGGTGTGAAATTATTGAATTGTAATTCTAGGTAAAATGTCCAACTTCAAAGAGCTTGATAGATTAAGTTGTATCTTTTCTTATGGAATGTATTGATGGAATTTCACCATAAGTTGATAATTTAATTTGCAGCAATAGATTTGAGGATTAATGCTCGTTAAAATATCAAATGAGCGAGAATGAACTGGATTTGAATATTGTAGTTGTTATTTTGCATCGTTTCAAGATTTTTCCACATTTCAGTAAATTTAGGACTGGACTTTTGAGAGCTCTCATCTTAAAGTAAAACTGAGGTGAACAAGTTTTGCCTGGAGAAGTTTGTTTTGGAATTAGACGATTATTTTTGATGTGAGATTTGATTATTATCTCCCTTGTCTCGGTTAAGAGTGAAAATGCAATTTGTTGGTTATTTCCCTTTATACTTGGTTTTATTTAATGAATACAGTCACGTGTGAATTGAATATCCCAGTTTTTTATCCAACTTGATTAGAAAATACATTATATAAGAGATTATCCCCCTTTACCTAACTTGATGAAACGGCAACAACACTGATATATTTGTGAATTATCACCCTTTTGTCCTTACTTGCCTGAGGCAGAGAGTGCACTGATAGATGAGTAGACCTGATTTGATTGAGGCAGAGAACACATTACTGTATAATGACTCCCATGTACCTGACTTGATGGAGCAAAAACTAGCATTTCTGTTTTGACTTTAAATTTAATTGTACAAAGTTGCTGAAATCGTTTTATAGAGTACAGTCTACCTATCATTTATTTATGTACTTCTTATTAAAATTATATTTTGTGTTGTGCAAACTGAACTTCTGATTCCGCCTCCGATATCATT
>JAOXYH010000008.1:950090-967273 GCA_028566455.1 Botula fusca | reverse complement strand
TTCATTGATCTTAGAAAATCCGGTTAAAGTTTATGTCATAGTTCTTTTTCAACAGATTCCAGTTGATGCCTGGTCATTTAACTTTACACAGGGCTGCATCCTAGGGAGTTTGTCGATATTCCAACAAAAATAAGTCTCTATCAACATTGTATATTGACAATGCCTTAATAGTGGCAATGGGCACAACGAGGCGAACTTTGTTGTCAGGGACAACCTATGTTTTGTTACAAAGAAAAAATCTAAACGACAAAAAAAATTTCCTGAACCAAAATGGAAGTGCAAAAACTTAAAAAAAAAAATTAAATAAAATAAATAATAAAAAAATAATTAAAAAAAAAATAAAATATCAATTTTCAGTGTTTTAAATTTAAAAAGTAGAAAAAGAAGGAAACTTGAAAAGAGTAAATGTCCCGGTTAAGTTAGAATGGGCACGTGCTCTAAACTCCAGAGTCAAGTACAAGCATTCCAATACCATTGTAACGAACTATTTCATTCCGATTACCCATATATTTTTGTAATTCTGAATACAATAACATATATCTTAAAACGGTATGTTATATATGTACATGCGTTTTATTAATACCATTCTTTAAATCCTACTTCAACCTTCCCATTTAGTCGTTTCTTAACAAAGGTCAACAGACCATGTTGAGAGAAGAGGTACATTTTAAATAATACTCGACGAAATGAAGAAAAATAACGAAGTGTGAATAAATATAAAAGATGCACAAATGTAAGAAAAAGGTGCAAAAATGAAATGAAAAGGTGCGCAAATGTAATGCTGAAGTGTGCAAATGTAATGCACCGGTTTTGCCACGACAGGGGTTAAATACTGCTCACCTGGGGGTATAAACAGTCGTGTCACCAACGACTTTGCTGTTTTTGCCCAATATTATGAAAACAATAACTGACAGAGAACAACTGTAAAAAGCAAAAATGATCAACAAGTCAAGCTCTACAAAAGTCTCAATAGCAACGAAATCATCAGTTGACTCCTTACATGAGTTATTGGACTTGAAACGTAAATTTTGAGGATTTTTCCATCGTCCGTCGTAAAATTTTTAAAAAATCTCCTCTGAAACTAAAGAGCCTGTTTAGACCAAATGTGGCCTGAATCCTCCTTAGGGTATCTACTTCCAAATTTGTGCCCGATGATGCAGCCCATCATCCAACCAACATGACCACTTTTGACATAAATAGATCATGGGGTAAAATGACCATTTCCCTTTATATTTCCAAAACTATAACACGTAGAGGAAAACTGTGGAGGGCAAAAATGATCAGCAAGTGGAGCTCTGCAAAAATCGTCAGAGGACTCCTTTCATGAGTTATTGGCGTTTTAATGCAAATTCTGATGATTTTTGCTGTTTTTGCCCAATATTTTGAAAACAATAACAGAAAGCGAGAAACTGCAAATGCAAAAATGATCAGCAATTCAAGCTCTTCCAATGTCTCCATAGCACCGAAATCATCAGATGACTTCTAACATGAGTGATGTGACTTGAAACGTAAATTTTGACGATTTTTCCGTCGCCCGTCGTAAACTTCTTCAAAAATCTTCTCTGAAAGCACAGGGCCTGTTTAGACAAAATGTGGACTGATCATCCTTAGGGTATCTACTTCCAAAATTATGTCTGACGACTCTGCCCATCAACTAACATGGCTGCTGTTGCTATAAATAGAACATGGTGGAAAATGACCATTTTCCCTTATATTTCCAAAATTATAGCAGATACAGAAAAACTGTGGAGGACAAAAATGATCAGAAAGTCAAGCTCTACAAAAGTTTCCATTAGACCGAAATCATCATATGACTTCTTACACGAGTTGTTGGATTTAAACTTAAATTTTGACGATTTTTGCTGTTTTTGGACTGTAACAGATATAGAGAAACTGTAGAAGCAAGAATGATCAGCAAGTAAAGCTCTGTAAAACTCTCCTTACACTGAAATCGTCAGATGATACCTTTCGTGACTTATTGGGCTTTAAACGTAAATTTTAACGATTTTCACTGGTTTTGTCCAATATCTTGAAAACTATAACAGAAAGAGAGAAACTGTAATAGCAAAAATGCTCAGCAAGTCAAGCTCTACAAAAGTTTCTGTTTGACAGAAATCGTCAGATTACTCTTTACATGAGTTTTTGACGATTTTTGCTGTTTTTAGCCAACATTATGAAACAATTTTATACAGAGAGAAACTCTAAAGAGCAGAATTGATCAGCAACTCAAGCTCTACAAAAGTCTCTAGTACATCAAAATCGTCAGATGACTCCATACATGGAATGTGAATTTTAACAATTTTTGCTGTTTTTGGCTATTATCTGGAAAATAGTAACAGACAGAGAGAAACTGTAATATCAAAAATGATCAGCATTAAGTCCAGCTCTACAATAGTCAAGTCCAGCTATACGGCTTTACATCGAAATATCAGACGACTTCTTACATAAGTTATTCCCCATGAAACTCAAATTTTCACAATTTTTGCTGTCCTTTGGTTCATATTTTGAAAACAATAACAAACAGAGAAGTTCTTTTTGGTATTACGATGAATGATTTCTGCCAACTGGTCAATCATAAAATTGCTCAGTATAAAGGGCTCCTTGGAGCCTCTATAAAAGTTTCTTTGTAAGCTCTGGGGCAACGAAAAACACGATTTCGACATCAGGATGAGCCCGGTTAGCCCCGTTTTAAACATAGAAACGTATACAGTTTCTAAAATTCCCGGTGTAGTACGACATCTTTTGTTATTTTGTATAGTGCGTACATACAAATCTTAGCATTTTTTAGAGGGTTGTAGAGTACAAATCAGCACAACGTCTGTTCAATGTGCTATTTTTTATCATTTTATTAATGATGTGTTTGAGTTGCAGAGGCCTGCAATCGTTATGACCTGCTCAGCTGATGACATTTAAAAATAGCTACAACGAATAAGGTAATGTCATAGAGCTGTCTGCATTCCAGACATTATATCCTCGTTTCTGTCACGGCAAACTGTTCCACAATTGTAAGTCAGTCGTGTCTTTGAACAATTAAAATTATGTTTTTATATGATTCAACTTTAGTTTTAGCTTCCATTGTCTTGTTTAATTGATAATCCAATCTCTTATTTATTAGCAATGTTGTAAAACATGATGTTTACGTTCAAATTCTCCCAACTATAATTTTGGAAGCCTGCCAAACAGCTGTTGATTTGTTTCGCGCGTCTTGCCAACCATGCAGTAATAGGGCTTGGGAATTTTAAATTCTTCCGCGACTAAAAATAAATCTTCATGTTTCGTGAGTTATTGTATCGATTGTATTGTAACAGGAATGCATGTTGTTAAAATACAACCTAAAATATACTTCTTCAAGTAATCTTGTATATTATTAACCAAATTTCTTCCCATAAATCATGTTTGAATAAACAGACTCGCACCTTGAATCGACCTACAGCTGTTTCCCGCCAATTATTACTCATTCTTCTTCAACGAAGGCGACCCGAGCGTGAACTGTCTGTGTACTATCGTAATTAATTAACTTTTTAGCGAAACTCTAAGTTGGATATTTACAAAAAGTGAATAATTATGTCACTTTATTCAAGGAATAGTGAAAGGCGCAGAGTAATGCCTGAATATTGTAGTGAAAATAAGGATTATTCAGAATGTTATGGAAGGTAAGTTGTACGCACGCTTGCTAAATATAAACATTGGCGTAGACATGAGTAACGCTAACTTGTTTTGTAAATTTCTTCTTAATTCGGAGAATTTCATTGTTATTATTAACGCATTAAGATGTAAGATGTATTTAAGATTCGGAATGAAATATCAGTATTAAACTCAAAAGTGACATATTGATGATATTTGATGAAAATCGTGTTGTCTGTGACCGGTAGGTCACATGGCTTGTTTAGAAAACAAAGGGCAAATAACTCGTAATGGAAAATTAGTCCCTTTGTCTGAAGGCTTTTATTAAAAGTTTTCAACTGATTACAACTCTTAAAAGGAAATAGAATTTATATTTATAATACTTTAAAGAAATATAGCATACATCTTTTACATTTTCTGATAAAATGTTGATATTTTTTACTTTCCATATGGTGTCTGACAACATGTCATTCATGTCGCGAAATCAGCTGATTATTATTTTTTGATGTTTTAAGCTAAGCATTATTAAACTATCAAATTTGGAGTTTAACCTGTTAATATTGAAATTGATAATTAATTCAATAATTATATATATGTAAATTCTAACTTTGATGACCAAATACACATGTAGTAAATATGTGCAATTTTAGCAGAAATGAAAGGTAAAAAAAAAACAACATTTAAATGTCAGTTATAATTTCTTTGTCGGTCAAAAACCCATCAGAGCTTATGTTGGTAATTGTTTTAACCATGCCAGCATTAAATAAAACTTATTTATTTATATTTTATTTCAATGATTGAAAGACATTATGAGCATGGACATGGTATTCAAAACAGCATTTAATCCAGTCGAATTGAGATGCAAAAAACATGTCAAAATGTTTCTAGGAAATGATTGTTGCAGGACAATATTGTATTGTCTACTTGAACACATACTTTGCTGATGCATATAGATATGCAGTGCGTTAATAGGAAATTGGGAGGAAGTGGGAAGGACCACAAAATATCAACGCATAATGTGTTTACTAACAATGTTAATGTATATGTATATGCGTCCCAACAAATTAAAATACATTTGCTTTGTACATGCATTTCTGTTTTATATTTGTATCTCTGTTTAGTAATAGTTAAAATGAAACACAGAATTCCTAAACTGCAACTTAGTTTAATATATACACTGTACATGTACATTTGTACTTGTATAGCTGTAGCATAAAATTAATATGCAAGTGCAGTGGTTTTGTTGTCTTTGGCAATCAGGGAAAGCTCTTTTTTAATCATCCATGTGTTTGTTCTTGTTACAGCCCTGAAGGACATCTTGAAAGTGAGAAAAAGGTTAGAAGAGAGATTGCCAACAGTAATGAAAGAAGGAGAATGCAGAGCATCAATGCTGGCTTTCAGTCCCTGAAAACCCTAATTCCACATGCTGATGGAGAGAAACTTAGCAAGGTTTGTCATGTCAATTTTCATTCCATTTCATGTGATTATACACATGTACAATAGGACTGACACCAATTTTAATATCTATAAGTTTAGTTTCAGATAAATATGTATATGACATTAAAACTTTGATCATTGACTTGTAATTTTGGATTTTGTTCAATATCAGCTGATTACTCTATGAGCAATAAGTTATGTTGGCACTGTGCCAATACACTGCATCTGTTGCCAATAGTAAACCTTGATCAGTGCATTACAATCAGTCTAGTCGCAACTTGTCTCTCTGTGGATATCGATAAATAAAATCAATTGGTCTTCATATTTATTAGGTTTCTCTTGTGGAATCATTGTATTCTGCAAGACAAACAATTTGTGTGACCTTAAAAATCTCCATTGATTAGATTTTAATGGTCATGTGACCAGACAGATTATGACACTCCCCAAATTCCTTTAGGTAAAGGTATATTATCATAGGTAAATTTAAACAGTCAGCAAACACATGATTGTGCATTAAATTCTGTCAGGTAAAATCCTGTGGAATAAATGTCACCAAATTTATATACTGTAATATGTACACAAAATGTTTACAAAGCAATAGTATGTAATAATACTTCAAAGTTTGTTTTAAGGGGAAATTACCAAACAGCTGTTCTATAGTAGGTCAAATTTTTGAAGGAGTGATCAGGTAGCTAAAACATACCTGACATTTTTGTGGTGTTATAATATACACATGAAATTACCCATGCATAGCAGACAAGATCTTAAGGTACAAATGTACATAGAAATTATCCTAGATTTTTGGATAAGTACATCTCCTACAAGGAAAAAAAATGTGCATAAATTTCAAGTTCATATTTTATTAATCGTGTAAAGTTTACGTCATATGTAGTTGTACATTTTAATATTCTATAAAACATACATATCAGACTATGTACACAAACATGACCTGACATGACCATTGAAAGGTCAAAACAAACAGGTGCTATAGAGATGAATGATTTGTGTGATAGTTTTAAGTACACTGCTGTCTTTCAATTACAGGCTGCAATTCTTCAACATACTGCAAACTTCATTCAGACCCTCAAAAGAGAAAAAGATAGACTTGAATCAGAGAATTCCCAGCTTCAGAGAATGTTACAAGTTTATAATGATTCTCCTCCTCGGAAGCGTTGGAAGAGAGATACAGGTAACTTGCAAAGTAATCAAGACCAACAAATATCAAACTATAAATTACAGAAACAACAAATGAGTATACATGTACCTGTGAGACATATTATAACAAAATATATGTATTTCAGTATTTAAGATGTTAAGAATAAATGGGCAACTTTCATTCATATAAATTTACATGTCTTATACAGTATATGCCATTCTGATTGTCTGTCTGTAAGCCTGTGGACACCTGGTTATCTGCATTTCTGAGTACTTGGTACAAATGTATGGAAAGAAAAACTTAATTTAACCCTGATAAAAGAGCAGTTTTAGTAAACAAGGAGTACACAACCGTTTGAGATCTAAGGTGTAAAATCCTCATTAGTGCCTTAAGCGGAATACATGTTTTTAATGAAAATTACTAAAAAATTGTAAAATATTAACAGAGTCGTCAGACGAGGGAATAACGGCAGATTACGATGAACTAGCTATTGATGATGTCCGAAGGGAAATGGTAGCAATGAAATGTCAACTGGAAAGGGAAAGACAACTACGTATAGACTTAGAAAGACAGATGAACCCTGACCACATCAGAGAATTGGCCACCCAAGTACAGATAGTTCAAATGCAAAATGACAACGTGGTATGTTGATTGCTAAGTATTGGTAATTAGCTGTCAGTACATTAGGACATCAAAATGAATAACTAGACACAATAAACACTGCACATACCACTAATATTATACATCAGTCTTACCATGTTTATATAGTGGATACTGTTGATACAATTGTATTGTAAATCGTAGGGTTGTACATTAACTAGAATAACACCAACTTGACAAGTTATGTTGTTATAATAAAGATGATTGTTCAATTACTGATAAAAATAAGTTATTATGTAATTATTTATCTAACATTCAATGAATGTTTTTCCAGGTATATGTTGACAGTACTCCATGTGTGAAGACTACAACTGTCACTGTCCCATGTACGGACACTATTATAAAGACTGAAGAAGAAAAACCTGTCATCGGAAGAGATACGGACTCGCAGGAATCAGTGTCTAGTAGAAACATTGCTACTATTGTTGAAGCAATTCGTCATTTGGAAGGTGATCGTCTAAGTTTCGATGAAAGGAGAAACGAACATTCCATTCCACATAGTGAGGAAAGTGAAAAAGACAGCAGTATTACAAGTGATCAAGAAGACAATTCTGACAGTGATTCACCGTTGATTTATAGACCACAACAGCATATAGACTTAAAGTACCATACTGAAGTGCTGCATTCACCCCACTTAGAACATTATGTATATAGACCTGGAGTTATAGTACAGAAATCCTAGGGACCAGCATCATAACAGTGAAATTTATATCTGCTTTTGCTCTGGTTTCTTTCCAATCCTTGAAATTTAAGGCAACCAGTGCAATAAGCAGATCTAAATTCATTGTTAACCCATTTGTAAATATTTCATTTTAAATGTTCATCATTGTTGCTAACTGCCATTTTGGTTTTTTTTGTACATTTTTTAAATCTTCAAAGGAAATGTTGCTCAATTTTCATTCACCATTTGTAAACATGCTTGTGATGTGGTCAATATTCCTTCAGCTTTAATCAACATTGTTCATCTGTTGGTGTAACGTTTTAAATTTAATCCAGAATTTCAGTTTGTGATAGTTTACTTATCGAAAATTGAGGGTCAGTTTGGAACATTTCTGGTTTTTTTTGTTTCCATAGTATTAATGAGAATATTTACTTTAAAAGAAGTAGCCATTGTACCGGAATCTAAATATTAATGAGGAGTCAACAAATTCTTAAATATTTTTGGACGATGCAAAATTTTTCCTGATTTCATTTTTTTTTGTGTTGTATTTGTATGTTCTCATATATTCAGTCATGTCACCAAAGTAATACATTCCAGGACCATACACTCCATTGATAATATGCAACTAAACTTCAAACATTTGCCCATGTAGTCTACTGTCCCTCATGCTTGCCATGTGGCCCTGCATCTTTTATTTCATTGTCTTTGAATACTGTTTCATGGGTGAAAGTTTTCCGGATTTCCGAATTTTTGCAAGTCCCTTTGGGAAGTCCTGAGATTTGAACAAATCATAGGAGATATTTTTATAGGTAGGGTGAGGTCCAAAAAATCGCAGACTCGTACATTTCTGGTTTTACAAATCCAAATCACTTTAACCCATGCTGTTTACTTAATTTAAATTGTTGACACAGAAAACCGAAAAACTTAAGTTCAATAGAATTTGTAATCATCACCTGTGAAGGTGTTCAGAAAGTCAGTCTGAATTTCAGTACTTAAATAAGTCAAAACATGCCATATCCTGTTATAAGAGCACAGGTGGCTTAACAGCTGATTGAGGTCAAAATCTGGTTTCATCAAACTTGATCATGAATGTAGTGTAGTGCGATTCAACCAAGCATGGTAAATGTCTGAAATAAAACTTTTATATTGATTTTAACAGAACTTTTGTAGGATACCAGTCTCCCATATGTTACACGAACTTTCAAGATAAAAGACAATTCTTGGTCTAACATTAAATTTAATTTATAATTCATATTAACATTTGTTGACTTGAAGCATGGTTATATTTCTTCACTTCATGTGTAAAAGGGAAGTCATTTGTTTGTAACAGATTTATTCTCATTTTGTACATATTCTGTTTATTTATTACTTGTTCAGTTTCATTTGTTATGTTTTATTATTTCACTTATAAAATTTGTATGAATTGTAATGTAAAACATCTTTACCTTGACTTAACCTAAATTCCAATGTCATTGCTAAGAAAAGCAAGATATTACTTTGGATTAAATAATAGTTTTACTTAGAAGATTGGCAAGCACCAGTCGGTAGGTTGGAGGGAGGGGGTGGGGAGAGTCGATGACATTTATAATGAGGAGTACCTTTGTAATACTGGAATTAGGCATATTAATACATTTACTTCTGATTTTCTTTGTTCTAACATAAAGTTAGTTGAAGGGTAATGACAAAGCTTGAAATTTAGGTTTTAGTTGAGGTTTTACATTGCTAAAGGAGGCAGCAAAATATATTAAAATCGTGTTGATTTATTTGTATGTAAACACTGTATGCATTTCATATAAAAACTGCAACAATTGTAACTTTAAAGGACAGCAAATTAAACATGTACATCAGGCCATCCTAAAAAATTGTTGGTTTGCTGTTATCGGCCCTACCTACTCAAAAAATGGTTTTCTTCATTTCCAGGACAAACAATTTTTTTTTCTAATTTTAACACATATTCTTTTAAAAATTAGACACTTTTTGCCATCTCTCAGGAAAAAAATTATTCACCTATCTACCTACCCACTTTCAAAATTGTTAGTCGATAAACAGCAAACCAACAATTTATTACGGATGGCCTTTGATGAAAAAAAAATCTTCATCGAGATGAAATTTAAATGGAAAATCTGAAGCTTATAGAAGGATGTAAACAGTATATATTGGTGTGGTGTGGCTTTCCTTTACACTGCTTTGTTGTTACACCCCAGCTTTTCCTGATGATGAACAAATTATACTCAATTTATTACAATTCTATACAAACAAAAGGAAGTTATTTAAGGTTTTGTGACAGGATATGCCTGTTACATAATTTTCCTTATGAAAATAGAGATGGTCATAAGATTATAAATCACTTCCTGGTGTGAAGATTGAAAGGTATCTTGGGTGAAAATTCTGATCTGAAAATATTTGGGCATTGAAGTACAATGTTAATTCTAATATATATAACTGGTATAAATTCTTATAATTTCTTAAGTTAACAAAAATTCTATCTGTTCTTGGTTATTTAATTGTAACAGCATTTTATAGAGTGATATATTAGTTTCACATCTAAACATACTAGATTTTCAGAATCAGATGTGAAAATACATTTATTTTCATTGTTCTTGTTGCACTATGGACGGTCTTAAAGTATCCATGGACAAGTTAAAGATTTTCACAAGTTTGCAGGACAAAAGTAAATCATTCGATGTTGCACAAAAGTTGTTATTTTGGAGTTTTCATATTTCTGCATTATTCCAAATTACTTCCTGGTGTGAAGATGGAAAGGTACCTAAGGTAAAAATTCTGATGTGAAAATATTTGGGCATTGAAGTACAATGTAAATTCTAATATATATAACTGTATCCATGGACAAGTGAAAGATTTTTACAACTTTGCAGGTTCGATGTAGGACAAAAGTTGGGTCATTTTGGAGCTTTCATAAATTTCGTTTTCCAAACTTGAGACTGCTCTCCCCAAATGGGTTGGTTGGTAAGCTAAATATTTTATTAAGGCTTTTTGTAAGTAAAATATATGGATAAAGTTGGAGGCATTGTTTCTCAAAGAAAAACTTTACCATCAAGACATCGAAAATTTTTGGGGGGGTCTAGGGGTTCTCGTATAGGTTTGTCGGGTGCAGAAAACAAAGCTAATTTTAATTTTGGTCTTACTTATTTCAGTATAGTCTGGTTCTGAAAATATAATTTGTTTAGTTGTTGATACAATTATTCCGTTGTATATGTAAACTACTGATAGTGCTAACTTGTCTAGTTTTGTGGTGTTTGTTCAACGTGATTTGAATGAATATCCAACTGTTTATTATTTTTGTCTTCTGTGAGGCTTCTTGCAGTGGATAAATAAAAATGTGTTACAAAATGTGGCTTGTTTTTAATTGGGAGAAAAGTCCAGGTAGTGAAAAGTTTGCTTGATGGGTGGATCTAAAGATGAGAACAGGAACGAAATAAGCAAAGAGTATGCTATGAGAAAAACGTCAGTTTGAGAATGTTCCATTGATCTTTCCAGTTCAAAATTGTATATGTCTGGCTCCTCTTCAAACCAGATTGGTGTACATTTTAACGTACAACCGTTCATTTATCCTACTCACGTGTTCTGTCTCCTATATATCAGCTTAATGCAGTATCACTGCAGTGAATATGCATTATTTATGCTTTGGATGAGGAAAACACTACAATTGCAATTCATTTTGTAACAATAATAAGCCTTGTTTGGACATTTATTGACAATAAGAGTATTCCTAATTTATGGTCTGGTAATTATGTCTGGCACAGTTCCATCATATCGATTGTTGAAAAAATATATTGGTAAACAATTACAAAATTCTTCTCATACCACATTTACTGCACAATAGGGCAGATGGCTTGTTGGCGTGATCGTCTGGAAGTGGCCAGAAGCAGACGATTGTCAATAATTGTATTATGGTCACCGTGTACCAGACCGTAGACATTTTATTGTAACAAGGTCTCTTGACTGGACATGGCCTTGAATCTGACATCACCAGTGATGAATATTGCGCGATGCGAGGACAAGGCAATTATTGGTTTGTGAGTAGCTTCACATAGCTATCAAGAATGTAAAACTTCCGTGAACATTTGTAACTTCAAATCTGATTAAAATAACATGGTCCACTTCAAATGTAGGCCATTTAAGATGTCCGTAGTAGTAGCGTTGACCTCTAAACAAAAGTGCGAAACACATTGGAAATAATTTTAAAAGGTTCGATTGCTTATAGTCGGTCGTTTTGCGACACTGCCATTTGCGGTGCACAAGGCTAGCACATGTGAAAGGTAATTGTATCAATCCGAAAAACAAGTACATTTTAACATTGGAAAGTTCTTTTCATAGTATTTCTTGCAAATCGTTGACTATCATACGAGATCTGATCACACATAAATTTATCCGTAAGTGCTCGTTTATCTCGTCAATTTTCCAAGCCAGTGGTTACCATTCATGACATTTGGTGGTAGGCAGGTGTCGTTGGGTACTAGTGTATGTTTAGCGGAACGACAGCACAGCTAGTGACCCAGATGCTTTTTTGTGAATGGAAATTAACAAAGCATGATATTTCATTCATAAAAATGTGCTTTGCAAAATATCGAATGTGGGAAAGATAAACATCATTTGGGGTTCAAAAGAATACTCTCTTCGGTGGTTCTTACATTGCAATTTTGTCAACTGAAAGTTACAATTAACAGATAAACGTATCCATCTGTAACAACAATTGTCCCCGTTATTTCTAGTTTGGTCAAGTTTTGTTTTCAGTACCAACAACTTGTCTTTCGAGGCAAAGTAGATGGATATTTGGCCGATTGAATTCGTCCATCTCGGCAAGCAACTAGTTTTGCTGCCAGATGATCCAAATACTAAATTAAAATTTTTAGGATTTTACTGGTGCCCAAGTCGATCATTTTGCTGCAAGCATAAAAAAGAAAAAAAAAAGGATTAATTATTCTTATTCGTGTGAAAGACAATCAGTTTATATATTTTTATGAATTACTGAAAATGAAACTCAAAAAAATAATAAATATTCTAAACTATTTTATGTTTTGTAACTAATTTTATATTTATTTATTACCAGCATCAGGACTTGGAACCGCCCCACTTCGTACGTCCGTCCGCAACACCTAGGATTGGCTAGTTTGTGTAATATGTAACTTAAATAGTTTTCATTATTGACACTTGCATACTGATTGCATACACTGAAAATGTGCGCTTCTGATTTCCGACAGATTTGAGTCAGTACACATCGGCAACGCAGGGGGAGACTAGATTTAGGTCTTGTTTATATAATAATCCCTGTTGACATATGTACACAAGTCATAGAAAGTGAAGTGTCAAAAAGAACATTCATACAAAATATTTCACACTGCAGTCCTTTATTTCAGCAGTAACTGCTGGGACAAGATTGGGCCCTTCACTTATAAGACCTTATAACATCAGCGAATCGTGTTCAGTATTGTCATCAGACAAATTAGCATCGGTCGCATTTGCATGACATGTGGAGTATTGTCATCAGACAAGTTAACGTTAGTCCCATTGGCATGACATATGGAGTATTGTCATCAGACAAGTTAACATTGGTCCCATTGCTATGACGTGTGGAGTGTTATCGTTGTCCCATTGGCATGACGTGTGGAGTATTGTCATAAGACAAGTTAACATTGGTCCCATCGACATGACATGTGGAGTATTGTCATCAGACAAGTTAACATTGGTCCCATTGGTATGACGTGTGGAGTATTGTTGTCAGACAAGTTAACGTTGGTCCCATTGGAATGACCATCACATAAGTTAACGTTGGTCCCATTAGCATGACCATCAGACAAGTTTACGTTGGTCCTATTGGTGTTGTCATCAGATAAGTTAACGCTGGTCCCATTGGCATGACGTGTGGATGTTGGCATTGGACAGATTAACGTTGGACCTATTGCTACATTGCTATGAAAAGATATTTCCCAGGTCGACTTTATAGTTGCTATTGGCACTTGGGAAAATGATGTAAGTTTTGATTTCAGACTGATCCAATTCACCCCTTCAAACCATGCAGTCATTTCTTGCAATAAATATACTGTTAGAAGTTTCATGTATAGACATAATTTAATGTTTTAATTACCAATTAAATAATCTATTAGGGTCTGTATTCGGATCTGAAGTGTTTTGGAACCACTTCAAGTCTTGAACAGGTTGTTAACAAAAGCATCTGTTCTGTGCATTTCCTAAGGGCAAGTATGTTAGATGCATCATTACGCCCACGCACTTGACCCAGATTCTGACTAATCATGTTACAACTAGTGTCTCAATGTATAGATTATCAAATCACTTGATGTATTGATCAGTTTTCATGGTTTGATGTTGTTTGACGTAGTAAAAATCATTCACACTATTCCAGGCACGTCGTTTTTATTTCAACAAACCATTGTTCGGTATGTTGCCGAGTAGAGCCTACTATGTTGACCCACTGACCACGGTCATTTCAGTGTGTGATTGTAGTGACCGACAGCTGTACTTGTAGTGCTAATAGGTCAACCATGAACTATTTATTTTGTCGACACAATGATAGGATTATGTATAACAGGACAAAAGAGTTGTAATGGAGGACTAAATTAATACAATAAATCAAGTTTTAAAATTGATGACATATTTTACATGTTGGCAGTGGTGTAGGGAGGCTTAAAGCTAGGGAGGCTAAAAGGGGAAAATGAAAATGCATCTCCGAAAAGCCTTTTTTTTCACTATAACCCCTTATTCATTGATGGACAGAAAGTAACTCGTGTACTTTTAAAATTGCTAGAGTTTACAATATATGTGGGTGTGTAAACTATTTCGAAATGTACAAGTACGAAAATAATCACTAAAAATAGATACATGACCTTAGATAGTAATGTCGTGTTATGTCAGTTTATGTGAAAGATACAGGATCATGACTTGTCACAAGGCCTTTATCTGGCCGCAATATTTACTTCTCATAAATTATCAACGAGAAAAATTGGCAACGTCTCCATAAGGATTTCTTCAACACTTGCACCAGTATTACTTTTCAGTAAAAAAAATACATAATCAGCAAGTTATTAGATCGAGCTTGATGCCACGTTCAGCAGTGTTTCCCTCACAATCTTTTTTTCATGGTCCCCATAACATCACTGACGAGTAATTAATTCATAGTCCGTCCAGTTGAAGCAATGTCCCGGAGCAATGTGAAGCATACGGTCATTCATTCTTTACACGCCCGCCGTCTGTTTCTGAATATAACAAATTTGTAAGCTTCATGCGGACGCACAGTACGAAATGTGCACACCCGATCTAACAAATTCACTATAAAATGTATCTCATTCATACTGACAAAGTTTGAGTTAGTTTGTACATTGTTTCTTTCACGATGTCATTGCTTATTATGTCTCCCGCACCTCCCTCTCTTATGAGGGGGAGATATTGGTTTTGTAGTGTCCGTCCGTCAGTCCGTCACACAAGTTTTTGACAGAGATACTTATCTTGATAAACTATAGATTGTTTGCATATTTTTACACCGGGTACATTATTTGTCAACGCAACTCCTCCTAGACAGTTTTATTTTGCAGATTGTTAGCATATATATCAAAGATGTGCATACTAATTGTGTTTTGATTTCCATGTCTTATATCCCCAAGATACAGATTGTTAAACTTAGTCAGCTTTGCAGCAAGTAGCCATGGGGGTACATGGTTCGTCAACGCAACTCCTAATTGAGTTTTCCAGCTTGACAGTTTGTATTATGCAGAATGTAAGCATATCTATCATAGATGTGCATACTAATTAGGTTTTGACTTCCATGACTTTTTTCCCAACGTAGTCATTCTTGCAGTATTGTATCCATGGGAGTACATAGCTCCTCCTAGAGTTTTCCAGCTAGGCAGTTTGTATTATGCAGAATGTAAGCATATGTCTCGAAGATGTGCATACTAATTGGATTTCCATTTCCATGACTTTTTTTCCCCGAGATACAGATTGTTAAACTTGTATGACTTTAGTCATTTTTGCAGTATTGTATCCATGTTGGTACATGGTTCGTCAATGCAACTCCTCCTAGAAACACAGAATGTTGAAGTTAGTCATGGTAAGGAGAAATGGGAAGGGGGACAAACGTTTTTGTATATAAAAAAAAACAAACTTTAATTTCAATTTGTTCTTTCACATTCTCTATATCACCCATGGCTCACTGTGATATTTAGTTCGTAATACTTTCGTATATTTTATCAGTGGTATCGTTTAGGGTATCTTGTTAATCGTTTCCATTTGTTTGTGCTCTGGTGTGTGGCGCTTGTTCGGTTTTCTGTCGATCACATTGTTCATGTCATACGTTCACACTGTGATTGAAAGTTTTGGCCGTTGCCGTTTCACAGTACTTTTAAAATTAAATTAAGCGTATAGTTTGTCCACGATACTGTACATTTATTTTATCTGTGTTTGGGATCAGGGTATTTTTCCCTGTGGTCATTGTTTTGTTAAAGTTATTCATTTTTTAATGCGTGGACGTTACTGTACAGTTTGTTCGTTTTTTTTTTCATTTGCTCTTTTAATTCCATCACATTAATTTTTTCCATGGTTTGTTCACATTGTTTGCTGATTTATCCATGCTTTGCTCCTCATTGAATTGAGCTTACATCACTGTTCAATTCATCCATCGTTTTGTTCACGTTCTTTTAAATTTTATGTATGTTTTTTCATATTATTCACGATGGTTTTTGTTATTAATGCTCATTTTGTTCATTGCCAGGTTCTTCATTTGATCAATTCTTTGGTTCATGATACCGCTGAATTTATCCATGTTTTTGTTCAGTTACTGATTCATCGATGGTTCAGTTCATGCCAGTTCTGTTCATATTTCTTTTCAATTTGTTTGTCGTTTGGTTCAAGGTGCATAATTGTTGCTTACTTTTGTCTCCGGTTACGTTGTTTTTGAATCACTTGCTTACTTCGCTGAAATCCTTTTCAGGTTCATTTTAATCATGTTTTGGTTCATGTTATAGTGCTCATTTGATCAAGAGATTCATTGAAATTGCTGTACTGTAATTTGATTCCTGGGTTTATAAACGTTCGTTTTGTCTATGGTTTGGTTGTGTTACTTGTACTTATGTCCAAGAACTTGCATTTTGTCCCAAGCTTGGTTCACGTTATTGTAAATACAACCTTATAGTTATTGTAAATGCGACGTGGTTCAAGCTACTAGTACTGTAATATTGTCCATGGTTTTGCTGAAATTAGTAGTTTGGTTATAATTACCTTACACTGTGTACATTATTTGGTTCACGTTACGTCATTTTGCCTGAGGATTGTTCACGTTACACTGACCATTCATATCTCTATGGTCTGGTTCACGTCGCTGCTACATTGTTGCTGTTTATTTTTCAATGGTTTCCATACTTTTATTCTGGTTTGGTTCAATTTGTTCTTTATTTGTCTATCGTTTGGTCCACCTTATCACCATTTTGTCTGTGGTTTGGTTCACTTGACTGTTCACTTTGTCTGTGGTTTTGTTCACTTGATTGTTCATTTTGTCTGTGGTTTGGTTCACTTGACTGTTCATTTTGCCTGTGATTTGGTTCACTTGACTGTTCATTTGTCTGTGAATTGGTTCACTTGACTGTTCATTTTGTCAGTGGTTTTGTTCACTTGATT
>JAOXYH010000008.1:934104-946333 GCA_028566455.1 Botula fusca | reverse complement strand
AAGCAGGCAAAATTTTTGTCTTCAAACATTTTTTGCCTGCTTTGGGGATTTTTATAAAAGACTTCAAAAATAAATAGTGAAAATTTCCAAAATATTTGTGTTGTCGCCTATGGGGTGTAATGCTACCTGCAAGTTATATCTGACTATTTAAAAAAATTGAGCGTGAAATAAGAATGTGTCATTATATTCGGACCGGAACTTTGGAAATGAATTTCATAATTTATTTCAATGCTCAGGTGTTGTTGAAAACGACAAAAATACAAGTAATGTCACTTAGAGCACTAGACCAAATGCATCTTTTGTCTGGTGAATAGCTCTGTTTAATATAAATTTTGTATGTTAATAGATATCGTTAATATGAGGGTATTCCTCCAGGTTTACCCTCCTGTACAAAACTTCTGTTTAGGTTTTAGAGCCCGGGTTTTAGAGGATAAAGATATCTATCAATGATACACTCTTGTCTAGTTTTGTTTCAGTTGAGAAGCGGATGATAGACAATAAATGAGGATGCAAACTGATAGATCGCATATAACCGCCTTTTATTACATAAAAAATGTAAGCCTTACGCTTGCAATGCGATGAAAAAATGACAAAGCTTTCAGTTGGACGTTCATTAGGTATACCTAGTATTGTTTCGGGGTATCATGTCTGGCAGTATTGTTTCGGGGTATCATGTCTGGCATTTGTTAAATTTTATAGAACTGGAGTTCCGCTATTTGCCCTGTCAATCTCCTCGGGATCAATTGTCTGCATTGTTGATTTTGTTATTATTGACTAATTAATTGTATGGGTTATGAGTAATAAGATTAGTCTGACGGTAGTAATCTGTTTGTCTTGGTTAGTACACCTGCACATGTGGGAGTCCTTAGGAATGTTAATAGCTTGAAAAATAAGGAAATGTATTCCCCGGGATGTATTCAGTATAAACAGAAAAACACGTTCAAACGACACTTTAACGTTAAGAATTTTTAATTTATAAAATCCATATGTCACAATTAATATGTTGGTTGTACTTTTGTTTAATTTACCCATTACCCATTTACATGATCTTGCTGTGTAAAATAATTAGTTTTATTCAGTCGGTCAGGTTGCACTGTACGCTTGCATTTGTAGTAAAAATTGTATGTCATAAGTACATACAATAACGCGGACCTAAAAGAAGACATCTTCAGACCGAAATTAATTCTCAGTCCATTTTCCAAATAAACTATTTAAAAAAAAACATTCAAATTAAAATTTAAAACATTAACTCTGATTGCTCGATTTAAGTTTTCCCATAACAAAAGTGTTGTACGTACCAATTTCATTAAAACTGTTACACAATAGATTGATGCAATCTTAACACATTCCTCAAAGCATATCAACGTGCAAGATAAGTAAATTTCTTCAAATTAACGGAAATAAATGATAAGCACTTAGATATGACAGAAACAATATTTCAAAACGCGGAAGTGCACAGGAAGACATGTAAAGAAAATGAAACTAGCTTAGAAAGCATTGTGATACTTATATGGTACCTAATGTAACCCATTCTTTGACACACTGCACAATACACAAAATGCAGAAGTTTTATGATTGTTACGCGGAAACCTCGAATTCGTCATTCTATTACAATTACATTAGTGAAAACACGTACAATGTGTGCTTTCCATATAAGGGGGTAGGTGTTTACTTAGAATGAAAAGGGGGAGTTTCAACATTCACTTTTATCGGTCTTTTACCTTGCTGCAAGGTAAAATGTTTATGAATTGATGTTAATTAAGACAGATACTAACTGTGCATCGTCTCTGACGCGTCAGCACACGACCTCCTTAGCAACAGAGAACGCGCGTGGTTTATCCTTTGATCAAACTATCTGTATCGTGTTTCATCCCAACTTCTACATACTTTTCTGACAGGCGACCTCTAGCGGTGGGTAGGCGATATATATGTATATTCAAGGGCAGTATTTAAAGCATTCATTCGGGCGTTCAAGATAGTTTGCCTCACAAAAGCCTGTGTCGAGCAGTGGGGACGGAAGGATAGCTCCATTTCGCATTAGTCTTTTATACCTTGAATTTTGTGATATATATAGTGTGCTAAGGACAAAATATCAAAATGTCTTTGTACCGCGATCTCGACTCCGATGTTAATACCAGCACGACCAGAATCGTCAGGTCACATACATACAATGTATACAGGGGCAGCTCCCCCGGCACCCAAAATAGACTGGAGGTGAGTAGACTGTGTGTGAAAAATGTTTTATGTGTGAAAAATGTTCTAAATGCTTATGTGATCGTCTGTTGCTATGCTTTGTTTTAAGATAACTCGTTAGCATATATGAAAATTAAAAGCAAGCATATACAAAATGGACACTATAGGACTATTAATGCTTTGCTTTGCTAGTGGATATTGGATTTAAACTTCATGAAACGAAGGAACTCATTGCTTTGTGGATTTGCTCGAGTGCTTTCTGTTTAAGCTTCATGGATATAGAAATATACTTGCTGAATCGAATAGAATATCAAAAATTTTCGTTACAAATGCAAAAGATAATACAGTGTGCTCAGCATTTCTGTACTTTAAGGAAATGTGAACTTATCATAAAAAGATGATTCCGGGTAATAAGCATTTTAGTATGCTAAGGAAACATGAAATTATCATAAAAGACGAATCTCTGACGCAAAAGAAATTCCTTTGATATCTTATCAGTTGCATAAACTCATATGTAGGTACGAAGATGGAGTACTGTTTATTAAGTTAAGTAAACATGATTTCAACAGATACACAGCAAGAGCAGACGAGACTGGAATTTAAGTACATTACAATTTGCATCAAAACACTTAGCCTTTTATCTTGTTATCTTTTAAAATCGAAAAAACAAAATATTCGATTGGAATTTCAATTCGCGATTAATTCTATCTAAATTTTTGGCAACATTTTCAAGACTTTATAAATATGAGGAATTTCATGTAATCAATCAAGCAGCCTATCTATTTTGTAAATAGTAGAGGTCAAACAAGGTCATGTAACAAATGCTGATCTAAGCTTCTACGATCGTGATTGATCGGCACTTTCCGCCAGTTGGCATCCACGCCTATTTTGGTCATTTCATGATACGCTTAGCGGCAGTTGCTATTATCAGTACAGAGTTACATTACATTCATCTAAAAATACAATACAAGAATAATAACAAGGAAGTCACTTTATTATTGCTGTTTTCAGATTATGGACAACTGAAATAAAAAAAAATAAAAAAACATTTGGCCAAAAGTTCTCCAATAAATGTGGATTTCAAAACTTCACCGAATTCCAATTACTGAAATTATTTTTTTTTTAAAGATGCATATCGTTATTATCTTTATGTAAACTTTTAATTACTCAATTATAGTTTCACTGAACGCTGAACAAAACAATAGACAAGGGTCACTCTTGCAACTTGCAGCCATTCCTATCGGAATTATAGTTAATTGAAAATGATCTTCCATTTGCTTCATCCTACATAGACCATATTAAAAGTTAATTAACTGATACCAAGAATAATAATATCAGGTGATTAAGAAAACATATTTCTGATAGACACATTCTTACTCAGCTGTTCTTGTGTTTAGTAATTTATGTCGATATGAAATTCTGGAACTGTTGCCAGCTATCAAACTTATTTGGTGTTTCGCTCTTTCTTGTATAGAATGTTTCTTCATTTACTAAAAATGTGAAACTAGACTTATCAAATATTTACTAAAGCTTTTTACCAAATTTTCATTCGAATCTGCACCCTAAGCCATTTCATCTTATAATGTTGTAGATGAATGAGACGTAAAGCTTTTTTTGTGGGCCACACCTACACCCCAGTGTTGTGCTTTACAAGGCCATAATTGACCATATAAAAGTTTATATTTTGTTTTAATTTTTTTTGTGATTTATTTATTTTTTTTTTTACTGTTTTTGCTTCAATTCTTTTTTTTCTCCAATTATCATATTCTATATAAGTGTATGACTGTCATACCGTCGAATTATATCATGCTAAGAATACAATTTGAGGTCAAATGTACTGTCTGCAACCGTTTTACTTCGCACTAAGCAGAACTATTCAGAGGGTTGCAAAAAACTTCAGAATCCTTTGATATCATTAATCTTTACATGAATATAGCTAGGGATAATTTAACTATTTTGATACCAAATTTAATTTTGTTAGACAGCATCTACAGATGGAGACACAAAAGTCACAAAAACAATTATTAAAAAAGTCATCCGAAATGTAGAATCAGCTGAGCCATCAACAACTGTAACAAAACGTGTTGAAAATGTCCATCAAAAGTTTTTCAAAGATGAAGAAATACGATACCAGGTATAGGGTGACTTCAGTCCTTAATTACCCTTCACAACCGATTCAGTCTACCTCCCCAAACCTTGTCATACTGGTACTAGGTAAGATCGTATTATCCCCCCCACCCCCAGAATACAATCCTATAGTGGAGACCACGACAGAATGGTTTCGTACTGAACAAACCAGAGATTCTTCCTTACAACCCGTCATTCCTATTTCCACATATTTTCCAAGGATACTTTTAAATATAAAATACACCATGAGCATTGTTTCGAACAATATCTGCACTGTCACAATGTTTACAAACTACTTTTTAATCCTTTTTGTGTCTCTTTGTGTGTTTAACCCGTCTTATTGTGTGTGCTGTAGTGTTTGTCTGTGTTTGCTTATCTTCGTTGACGTTATTTTATTATTATCATAAATACAATTATTATTATTTAACTACATGTATTTACTTTATTTCTTTTTTATTGATTAGATATTTTAAGTTTCAATAATTTTGACTCTATTTATTTATTGAGGTACTTGTTTCTTGCTCAAAATGTTTAATGAAGTATGTCTCATTGGTTCATAAAATTTCAAAACTCAAATCGTTTTATCTTGCAGGCGAGAATCCGAGAACTTGAAGATGCCTTGGATGGCGAGAGGGAGACGAGACTAAGGGTAAGGTCAATCATACATCTATAATTTCGATTTATTTATTTTCGTCCTCGTCAGTTTTCTCTTCAAAACAGGAGTGAACATAATGTTTTTTTTTCCATGCATTTCGTAAAAATTCCTAGTAAAATCAACCTATGATACAGTACTGTGCTCTACATCGGGCTTCTACACGACCAGAATATGGAACATTTGTTCTTTATTAATTAATGAGTGCATATTTCCTGTATCAGTTCAAGTACTAAAATTACCTGGGGATACAATTATGTTATGTAAACAATATGCACGTGAAAGCGCGTGCATCATGCATTAATGCCATATGTTATTACCTATCGTCTATTTCATCTCTCAGCAGCTGTTTTCTATCATAAAAATCAATACATTGATAGCTTCCTATTACATTCCAGACATACCCCTAGGTGATTGATCTTGGTGCCGTTAAGTAAGAAAAAATACACAAAATGCATGATGAACCACATATATACATTTCCTTGTAAAAATAAACATAGTTTAGAAGCACTTTTCAATATAATTGATCAATACGTCATATGAGAAGTAATTTAGATAGGTTCTTAATATTATGTCTGGTAGTGTAGGAGTGGAAACCGTTGCTATGTAATCAGGTACCTATATATGTACACTACGAAACCTAATACACTATGTATAATATGTATACATTCCCAAAATATCTTGAATTTTGATCTGAAAAATAATTAAACGAATGAAAATAACAAAACAAAGATAAGCAACATTACAAAAATCACGACCAGAAAAAAAGACGAAATGTATTGAAATTACATCTGTACAATTTAACAATCTACAATTTTCAGCTGTCCTTTTATATATTTTAGATAACATGAACCGTTTCCTACATTTCATTTGGTTAGTTTTGGCATTGAAATCTTTTTGTCCTTTTTCATCCTGAATAATTTCTAATTTATATTTATCACCATAGTATGAAAAACAAAGCGCGGAGCTGGCCTTCAATTTAGATCAAGTGAGTGACAGATTAGAGGAAGCTCTCGGCACATCAACAACAGCGGTAAGTTACATTATGATGATCTTCATAAGGTTTTGCAATATCTATATTATCTCGCTCCACTTTTATAGTTTAAAAGAAAGGGCCGCTGTACTCGGTTCGTTCCATCTCGACACTCCGTCTTTCTCAGCTTCTCAAACTGATCGTCATGATGTAGCTAAAAATTTGCGAAAAGTAGCTTTAAAGTCACTATAAGATTTTGCAATATCTATATTATTTCGCTCCACTTTTATAGTTTAAAAAAAGGTGCGCTCGGTTCGTTCGATCTCGACACTCCGTCTTTCTCAGCTGCTCAAACTGATCACCATGATGTAGCTGAATATTTGCGCAAAGTAGCATTAAAGTCGATTCAAAATACTTCAATATTTAACTTTCATTTGTTTAGTAGTATGAAACACAAAATCGGGTTATTTATTTAATGTTTTATTCTTCAGAGTGAGGTGAGCAGGAAGCGTGAAGCTGAAATCAGCAAGGTCCGCAAGGATTTGGAATTGGCAAGCGTCCAGTTCGAGGCTTCAGAATCCAACATGAGGAAGAGACATCAAGAGGCCGTTAATGATCTTACAGATCAGTTGGAGCATATGGGAAAAGCCAAGGCCAGGTACGTTGTTCATAAGATAGGTGTTTTAAGATTCTTTCTTTTGGCACCTGAGATATTGTTTTTGTTTTGATTAAACTCGAAGTATTTCGGTTCTTGAACTGAAGCAGCACCTTTATTGGCTTTTGTTGAAATTACTATTTAATATAAATAATTGAAAAATGGCTTTTAGGTGAAGGAATTGCACATGAAGGTTTTCACAAACCTCAGCGAACAGTTAGACCTTTGAAACATACATTTATGGAATTTTTATTAATTTTAGAGCTGAGAAGGAAAAGAATCAACTCATCATCGAGATTGACTCACTCCAAGGTATCAACGATAGTCTCCAGAAAGCCAAGGTATGTGTCTAATATATATATTTTTAACCTTTACTTCGGTAATACCATGTTTAGAAAAAAAGAAAAGACAAGAATCCGAGTCTCAGTTTTAGCACTGTTTGTACTATGGTTGTGCTATTGATTGTTATGCAAATGCATAACGTATTCGACGAATGTCATTATAGTGCGAAGATTATAAAATAAGTTTCCATTCCATGGAAAAATTTCTACTCGAACAGTATCTTATTTCTATAAAAGTACATTTTCAATCACAGTTCGTTCGAATCAAAATTCACAGACGGTGCTCTTGTAATTGTTTAACAATTTTTTTGACAAATTCAGTGATTCTCACCACTTTTGTAAAATAGATAAAATGAAATCTGTATGTTAACCGATATTCCAGTTTGGCTTAGTCAATTATTGTTCCAAATCTGCATTTTTCTTGCAAAGTGCATTTTCTAATGTAATTTACAGATGTCAGCTGATTCCAAAATTGATGCCCTTGAGGGATCAAACAGCCGTCTCAAAGCTTCCGTTGACGACCTCACACGCCAGTTGAATGATGCCAATGGTGCCAAAGCCCGCCTCACCCAGGAAAATTTCGATCTCCAACACCAAGTACAAGAACTGGATGGTGCCAATGCCGGTCTCGCCAAAGCCAAGGCTCAACTTCAAGTCTTGTGTGACGACCTGAAGAGGAACCTTGATGACGAGAGCAGGGTATGTCTCTTATAGAGTTGATCATTTATATAAAGAGAGAAAGTTTTGTGTTTATATCAATACGGCGTGAAGAGGAGTAATGCTTATGACAAGGACAGAGTGATGTTGGTTAAGTGATACATGAGTTAAGTTTTTGACAACATCAGATATTATTTCTCATGTGAGTTATAAGTTTATGGCGAGAGCAGAGTGTTTATCATATTACTTGTATTGTGAAGGAGAGCTAGAGGTATATCATTTGAGTTACACTTTATAATCTGTTCACCTGAAAATTCCACAAGAGCATCGCTTTGAAAATAATGAGCACGATTTTTTCCTTGATTGCAGCAAAGACAGAACCTTCAGGTACAATTGGCAGCCCTTCAGTCAGACTACGACAACTTGAACGCCCGTTATGAAGAAGAGTCAGAAGCCGCCTCCAACCTCCGTGCTCAACTCAGCAAGGTCAACGCTGAATACGCCGCCCTGAAGACCAAATATGACAAGGAACTCATGGCTAAGCAGGAGGAGCTTGAGGAACTCAGGTACGTTTCTAGCAGCCTATTTTGAATTTGGTTGATAAGATGTTTAAAATTTCAGGAACCGGTAGACATTTTGGCTGTCGATGATGTTTGGACTTTCTTCTAATAAAGGAAATTGGTTTTAATTCTATTGGATACATACCTTTGATTTTTGATCTAAAAATAGAATACTTGGATTATGATGTGAAACGTAAGGAATATGTGGATGATACACATGATAAAGAAAATAGTGCCAAAATTATAATAAACAGAGAAAGATGGATAAACTGTAAAGGTTCATTAGATTCATCCATTCTCATTGTCCTTTTCTTCATATTTACAGACGTAGGTTGAGCGTCAGAATCCAGGAACTGGAAGACACAGCTGAACAACTCAGAACCAGATGCAACTCTCTAGAAAAGACAAAGAACAAACTTACTGCAGAGATCAGAGAAATCACCATTGAACTCGAGAATGTACGTATGAGGCTGATTAAAATTTTACTTATTCAGAGAAGTTTGTGTTAAACTTTGTCTATATATCCCAATTTACAAATGAACTAGGAAGATTCAGTATGCTAATTGATTATACCTTTTTTGTAGACCCAAATCATTGTCCAAGACCTCACCAAGAGGAACAGACAATTGGAGAATGAAAATGCTGCCTTGCAAAAGAAATGTGATGACCTCGCAGCCGAGAACGCTCAGCTCAGAAATGACAAGGCCAACCTTGAACAAGAGGTCTACAGGCTGAGGGTAGCAAACGCTGAACTCGCAGAGAAGAACAACAACTTAGAAAGAGAGAATGCACAACTCCAGAACAACCTCAGAGAGACTCAGAACGAACTGAAGAACGCCAACAGACAGATCCAAGAGCTGTCAGCACTCAAAGCTCAATTGGAGGCTGAGCGCGACAACCTGGCCAGGGCACTCCGTGACACTGAAGAGGCTCTTCGTGATGCTGAAGCCAAACTTGCCGCCGCCCAAGCTGCCCTTAACCAACTTCGCGCTGAGATGGAACAGAGACTTCGTGAGAAAGATGAAGAAATCGACAGCATCAGGTACGTGAAGACTAATGCAACATGTACGTTGAAGTTAAAAACATTTTCAAGTCCCCGCCCTGTAACCATGGAGAATTTCAAAACACAGTCAAAATATTTTGGTATCTGTTTTGGATTTTTTTAATACCTACCATTTATATTGTTTTTGAGCAGTGCCATGTTTTTAAGAAGTGTGCACTTTGTCCATTTCCTCAGTGAAAATTTGGACTTCTTCGAATCACATTTTTTAAAATAATTCGAACAATTCATCTCAAAAACATGAAAAATGTTATCCTTGAAATGACGTAGGAGGGGGAGTTGCGCAATACAGATAATAAGATTGCATTTCTTGAAACATATGATAAAGATGACGCACACATCTTTCTGTACAAGATGCAGCTTTAGATAATGATATACCTTCAAGCTTTAATAGATATTAGCATCAGAGATAAGGGAGATACGATATTCATCCTAGGTTTATAATAGAATTTGTTATAGACAAGGTCAGTTCACAGCGGTTTCTCATCATTTTTCTAAAAATACATAAAATTTTATCATATCTTCCCTCATTTCACAAACTAAATAATATTCATTCAGCACTTTTTCGCCATGGCAAGCAGGCGTTACCCACTTCAACATTCGTTTGCTGCAGTTCCAATAACAACGTTCGTGAAAATCATTTAGTTTTAACAGACTATAATTTTGTGATTTATTTCAAATTGCTTGTGGATTATAATATTCTAAAATTTTCGATAACCGGAATTTGTCTCTCATTTCAGGAAGAGCAGCGCACGTGCCATCGATGAACTCCAGAGGACACTTGTAGAAGTTGAGACCCGATACAAAACTGAAATCACACGTATCAAGAAGAAATATGAGACTGACATCCGTGAACTTGAGGGTGCCTTGGACAACGCCAACAGAGCCAATGCTGAGTACTTGAAACAAATTAAGAGCCTTCAGAACAGGAACAGGGTAAGTTATTTCTATATCTTTCTACTTGAATTTTAAGAAATCGCCTTTTCACGTTTAAGCCTCGAAAAGTGTTTTAATAGTTATAAAAAATTGTGGATAGGCCTATTTTCTAGCAAACAGGTCAAGTGTAGTTATATTTTAAGCTAGCTTCTTATCATTAAGTTCTTTCTTGAAGGAATTGGAACTTCAATTGGAGGAAACACAACGCCAACTGGACGACGCCAGAAACCAACTATCACTCTCCGAGAGGAAGAGAATCACTCTCCAACAAGAGCTGGAAGATGCCAGATCTCTACTTGAGCATGTAAGCAATCACTTTTATGATAATGTTTATTGTATCAGAAAATTGTTGGAATTTTACGTTTTTCTTCAGACAACATTCCGAAGTATCTTAATTTTCACACAAATATAACGAACCCTGATTCGAGCCGTCCTTTTCATCATTATTTCCACTTTTTTCTTCTCAGGCCGAGAGAGCCCGCAAGAATGCCGAAAACGAACTTGGCGAAACATCTGCCCGCCTTACCGAAGTACAACTTCAAGTTACCTCACTCTCAAACGACAAACGCCGAATGGAAGCCGACATCGCCGCCATGCAGAGCGATCTGGATGATGCATTGAACGCCCAGAGAGCCGCTGAGGAACGTGCTGACCGTCTCCAAGCCGAGGTCAACAGACTTGCTGACGAGCTCAGACAAGAACAGGAGAACTACAAGAATGCAGAGTCACTCCGCAAACAACTCGAGATCGAGATCAGAGAAATCACCGTCAGACTGGAGGAGGCTGAGGCATTTGCTCAGAGGGAAGGAAAGAGACAGATTGCTAAACTCCAAGCCAGAGTAAGTGATATAGTTCTAATGTACTGATTTTATAAATAGAAGTGTACAATTTAATCTTATTTAGAATCTTTAAATTCACTACAAGACTGAAATAAATTGTATTATAATTATACTTATTATCAGATATATACATATACTGAGATACAATCGTATCCGCCCCAGTTTTATATGTAGACTTAATTAACTGTAAAACTACATTTTTGTATATGAACTCCAACATCTGATAAAATTGTACTTTTTCTAGATCCGTGATTTGGAAAATGAACTGGAAGCTGACCAGAGACGTCTAAGAGAAGCTGCTGCATCTGCCCGTAAATTCGAACGCCAGTGGAAGGAATCCGTTCAACAGGCCGATGATGACCGTCGCCAGGTTGCCGAACTCACCAGTCTTACTGATCAGCTCACAATGAAATGTAAAACATACAAGAGAATGATTGAGGAAGCCGTAAGTTTGCATTTTCATTGTTTGTGACCATAAAAATTGATTCCATGAATTGTACCAGGAAAGAAAGGGTATCCAAACACCATACTTTCCTGGCTTTGGACAGGCACATACATTGTAATATGCGATGGGGTCAAACCAGTTTTGTGGAGCAAAAACCCTCAACCTTTTTTAATATGGTCTGGAAAAATAAAAAAAATTAAAACACACGATAAAAGTCAATCTGAGATGCTTCCAACACCCATGTCCACCAATACATAGAAACAAAACAAAGGGTCGTCATCTTAGTGTTCGCAGTTAACTGAAAGCAAGCTCAGGTAGCATAACAGAAAGATTTGCCCATCTTAACAGGCATTTTATCAAGCTGGTATCAGTAGCGTTCCATACACATTTATATACACTGAACACTTGTTCTGACTGAAATCCTCTTTATGCATTCTAGTCAAATCATGCTTTTAACAGCAGTCATAACAATCCCCTTGACTGTTTATTACAGGAAGACGTTGCCAGCATCACAATGAACAAATACCGCAAGGCTCAATCTATGATTGATGAAGCTGAACAGAGGGCCGATATGGCAGAGAAGAACCTTACAGCAGTTAGAAGATCACGATCCATGTCAGTCTCACGGGAAGTTACCAGAGTCGTTAGGGTTTAAATACATGTAAGTTTTAATTTTGCAGCTCTAATCCGACTGTGATTAATAATTTGTACACATGTGGAGCAGGAACTGCTTACTCTTCCGGAGCACCTGAGTTCACCCCTGGTTTTTGGTGGGGTTCGTGTTACTCATT
>JAOXYH010000008.1:858919-869967 GCA_028566455.1 Botula fusca | reverse complement strand
CTAAATCACTGCTCACGGAAAGAGTGAGATTTAATCTGATGAGCGTGAGAGCGTGATTTGAGGCTAAAATGCGTGCGTCTCACGCCGAATGCGTGAGACTTGACAGGTATGCTGTTCTGTTTAAAAGTTCCAGTTTCATGTAGTTACTAATACTGAAAATATTGTTCAAAGTTTACTAGGGAACAACAGTCACAGGGGTTAAAATTTGTGATTATTGTTCAGAAAGTTATCTGTATCAAATAATGTCTCAAAAAGGCTCGAATTAATTGTCATGCTGTTTCTATAGTCAGTGACCTCTCTGTCTCACCAGCATATAAACACGAGGATTTGTGCAGCCTCTCTTTGATCAATGTCAGTGATCCCCTAGTTTACTAACATTTAGTTAAACATTTGATAATCTGTGTTTAATGTGTGATTTAGTTTTAATTATGATGTCAGCTGCTACTTTGTCAGTGTTTTCTTTAGTATATCACATACAGATTTAAATACTTGATCCGAGATAAAACTCTCAGAAACACAAATTTTCTATATGCTTAAGGTAAATCAAATCAAAATATTCGGATGTTAGTAACACAACCTTTCCTATGATTTAGTCATTTGAATGAGGGACAGAAAAGGGATCGGAACATCATTATATAGATTGCGCCTCTTGTTTGCAAGTTCAAATAAACTTGTACAGAAACAACACAGAAAAGCTTAATTTTCCTATGGCATCTTTGAATAATAAAGCTGTTTCTTGTAACTTTTTGTCATATTTTTTAATAAAAAATGAGAAAAATATCCTTGTTTTGAAAGCGAGTTCAACTTGGCTGCTGATGGCAACCAAAACATGTTCTGAGGATTGAGCAGAAGGTAGGATTACGATGTCGTCTGCTCATTGGATGAAATTTTCTTCTCTGATTAGAAAGTTACATGTAGGCCTAAGATTTGCAAGAGGACCTTTTAGTAATGTAGAAATCTTGGTGCAGATGTAATGTACACTTCATATTCTGTGATTTATCATGAAAAAGTAATATTGAAAGTAATTCATCAGTGTTAATATGGATGTTTTTAAGTTGCATGTCAGTAGATGAGTATGTTCGGAATAACAAATTTGACGGGTCGTGTTTTAAACTTGACTTTCAAGAGCTCTTGAGGATCCTTGCTACATTGGACTTCTTTAATATTACCAAGTGTGAAGTTGTCTTGCGTTATTTCCGTGTGGTCTAAATTTTCATTTTTCATGTTGACAAGTTCTTTTGAAGGAGAAATCATTGTGGATTGATAGTTAAAAATGTCAAAATAAAACATCAAAACAGGTAAAAGAAATTTTGAATCGCCACTTGACATCCGGCTTAAAAAGTAAAGTTTGTAGCCCTAGGAGAACCATGTTTTCCTTATCACTGAAAACAGAAAATTTTAATGATTATGTGTAACATTTTCTATTGTGTTGTGGAGCCAGGCAGGACATTTATCAGCTGAAATCTTTTCTTTTCCTTTCTTGAGTAATGTTTGGAAGTTTGTCAGCTACGAAGTGGACTTATGAGCGATATTTTTAAATTTGTAAAGACCTTCAATTTTGGTCTAAAAAATCATTAAAAAATGTTCTTGTGAGCATTTTATTTAAATTGGTAAAGATCTTCAAATTTTGTCAGTAAAAAACATAACAAAACAGGGGGTTATCAGCAAAAACAATAATTTTCATTTGTAGAAACATTTTTTCTCTAAAAATGTGTATTAATTGTCCAATTTACATTGCACTGGTGTTTTAACAATATTATTCAAATATTAAATTTTATATGAAGTTTTCTAATTAGAACAAATTTATGCAAAGTTTATTCACTCGTTTGTCTCCAATGCAGACATTTATAATTTTGTTCGTATGAAAAATTGCATAAAATATTTTTTTCCCTATTTATTCATGTCAGAATTATGCAAATTAGATGAGTGTACAAAATACAAATTATCATCATGTTCATCAAGGGTTGTCAGCACCTATTATGTTAATTAAATGCAATGTATTTGTATCCTTAATTATCATTAACCTTTTGTTAATTTAAAATGTGTGTGTCTACAAGCTCGTTAAGTTAAAGAACTCATTAAACTTTATTTGCAAGGTGGGTTTTTTGTGATCGGAAGTATTGATTTTTGTTTTATATTTGTCAACAGTAATGTGTCATTAGCCGAATTCATCTCAATTCAATGACAAATTTGAGAAATAATTTGGATGTGAATCTGGACTTTGTGAGTAGATGATGTTGAGCTATTTTCAGTAATTCTAAATTTTCACTAACAAAATTTAATTAAGGTTTATGAAGAGAATTAATTTTAATTTTTCGTCTATTCTTTTTCAACACTCTAAAATCTACATAATGGAGTTTGAAAAATAAACAAAAAAACAAAAAACTTCTAGCTTTTCATATCAAACTGTCAGATATAAAGTATCTAAATTGAATATATTACAATTTGCTGATCTGTGGGGTAGCGACTTTAACTCCTAAATTGCTATTTTTTTCTCTCTTTCACAACATCTTTACATAATAATTTCTATAATAACGATAATTATAATGTAACTAAATTTGGTTCATTTCTCTTTAAATGAAAAGTACATCTCCGACGCCAATTTCTGCCAGAATAAATAAAAAAAAACTCAGACAAGTAAATTTCGTCTGTCAGAGTTTGATACAACTAGTGGTTACTATTTGTCGAGGGGACTTTTTATTTATTTTGTATCGTACCCGTTGATGAAGTGTTTGCCAACTGTATAATAAGCCTATGGATCTCACACACAGAGTTTCAAAGTAAATTACAAACGTTCTTTACTTGTTTTCTATTTGCACAAGTTGAGCAAATTTCTTGTTCAAATTTTAAGTTCCTGTCCAATTTGAAAAAGTTGTTTTTGCTGTTTGAAATAATTGAGTTTGTTTTTCTAAATCGATATTTGCATACAATTATTTTGAAATGTACATACATGAAAACCTAATATTTGTGTATAATTTGACAAGTGCATCAAAGAGTTCACAGAGATACACCTTTAAAAATAAACTTTCACAAGGATTTTTTTTATCTCTAATTGATTTTACCACAAAAGAGCACCTGCGGGATTCATACATGTACATGTATGCAGATTTCTTTTTCCAAGGATGTTTATTTCACAAATTATCGTACCATTTCATAACACTCACAAGCTAAAGTAATTTATAAATCTTGGAAGAATAGTGAATTAATTCCTCTGTCAAGGATTATAACTTATTTTAATAAATAACGACACACTTCCGAGGCCATAATGAGATCGTAGTATCAACACAGATATGTTATAGCAAATAAAAGGTGACGATTTGATTAGTGACAAAAAAGGAATACCATTTGTAAATGTCAAATTTTGTGATAAGATTTAATAATTTACAAATACTGAAGTCAATCAGTTGCGAAAATTTCACCTGTAGGATCAGAAATCTGGATTACGATGTTTTCATAGGATTACAAATTCTTTAATGTTTTATCTGGAGTAAAAAAGGACAAAAGCATACACTGTTGTAAATTCTTATGTGCTTAATTGTTCACTGACTTGAGCTATAATAGAGATGAAATGTTTCAGAATATCAGACTTTGGAGTCACAAAGCTTTAAAGCTGATGGGGGTGGGGGGTTAGAATATCAAGTTTTATAATGACGGGTCCAAACCTTTTGGTCAAAAAACTTTTGAGTGTGATTTTTGTACTGAAACTCCAAATTCACCAAGCAAAATGCTGGAATTGCTATTTCCAGCATGATTTTTATGCTGTGAGCACTGAGCAAGGTTTTATAACATTTGGCCACAGCTTCAACAAGAACTTTGCTAATCTTGTCCTTTGATATCACTTAGAATTTAGACTTATGGGTGGCAAAGTAGTCTGGTTACTTCATCAGTTCTGCTGGTTCCCATTCCTTTGGTATGGTTTAAACTTAAGAGAAATATGATGCACTCACAAATTCCTGAAACTGGTGTTCCTTCATGGTGCTTCAGCTTCATTAGCTAAAAAACTGACTAATCTGTTTGAACTGAAAGCTAAGCATACATGCAAATTTTGTCATGGACTTGGTACTGTATCAGTTGTTTTTCATTTACTTCAATGAGATTACCAGGAAAAATGAAATCTTTAGAAATTATGTTATGAGCAAATACATGTACAGTTGAGTCGTGTTATATTGAGCATTTATATTCATGAACAGGCCAATTCATTTCAACTTAAGCAAAAGTTTGACTTATCAGGAGTAACTTTACCCATTGCTGTTGAGGTCCAGGAATTTTATCCGAGTTATCCAAAAATTCAACTTAAAAACATGTTAAAGGTAATAAGAGTTGTTTGTATATACTTTGTCATTTCCTACCACCAATTTTTGATGTTTTTCTATTTTTATACTTTCAGATTTCGATGAATTTGTGGTAAATGGTGATATCTAAGGCAAAAAGTATGAAATTGAAGTAACCATAGCAACAACAGGCAGAAGATCACAATCAAAATGGCTGCCATCATCACATTCTACACTACAGTTATTCTGGCGACGATTTCATTGTCTTCATCTCAGAACATCACCTTCATTCTACAAGAAGATCGACCAAATACAACACTTATAGGAAATATATTAACTGAATCAAAATTGTCAGAGAAATATACACAAGAACAACTAAACGGTGTAATTTTCGACTTTTATGAAATTAAGGATTCTCATAAGCATCTTTTTCGACTAGACTCAGCCTCAAGTAATCTTTATTCTAATACAATTATCGATAGGGAAAGAGACGGAATTTGCAAATATTTATCGGACTGTTATTTTGATTTCAAAATTCTTGCTCACAAGAAAGATATATTTGAAATTATAGAAACGCGTGTGAATGTAACAGATCTTAATGATAACAACCCAAAATTTGAAAAGGATGAACTGATTTTGAATTTGTCCGAGGCTACTACACAGTTCACGAAAATTCCTCTACCACTTGCAGTAGACTTGGACACAGGAAAAGGCAATGGTGTACAGTCTTACGTCTTAACAAGTTCAAGTGATTTCAAACTGATAGAGGAGACTGCAAATGGAAATACAGCCTTATACTTATCGGTCGAAAATACTTTAGATCGCGAAAAGACACCAACTTATCTTATGTATCTCCAAGCCATAGACGGAGGAAATCCGGTCAGAACCGGAACTTTAACCATTCATATAAACATTCTTGACGAAAATGATAATAAGCCAGAATTTAAGGAATCTGTGGTGGATGTTAATATTGATGAAACATCGAAAGCTGGTACTTTAGTTAAACACTTAACTGCCGAAGACATTGATGCGGGCAAAAATGGTGAGGTTTTCTATCGTTTGAAAAGTTTCCAACAGAAGGAAATCAATGATTCTTTTAGTATTGATAATACGGGCAAACTAACACTGGCTAAAGAATTGCAATATGAACAGGGTAAAGTGTATACCGTAATTGTTGAGGCTGTTGATAAAGGAAGCATTCCACTAAGTGCGCAAGCAACCGTTAACGTACATGTTCAAGACAGTGGAAACAATGCACCAGAAGTTACGGTTAACTTCTTGTCAAACGATAGAGAAGGTGATGCCGTTGTTATTAGTGAGACAGCCGAAATTAACACTCTAGTAGCAGTAATCAAGGCCAAGGACACAGACAGCGGAGAAAACGGTGACGTTTCTTGTTTCACCTTCAGCACATATTTCGGATTGTCAAGTATTTCAAGCACCGATTATCGTCTTATGGTGCAGCATAAACTTGACCGAGAAAGCATGGATTATCATAATGTTACCGTAACATGCAAAGACAAAGGACAGCCAGAAATGCATGATTCTGTGCATTTTAAGGTCATTTTGAGAGACGAAAACGACAATCCTCCACGATTTTCAGAATATTACTATCGAAATGTAGAACTGCAGGAAAACCAAGTGACTGGGTATCATTTCTTCACAGTAACTGCTACTGATGCTGATATTGGTGACAATGGCAAAATTACCTACGAAATTTTTCCAAGTACTGACACTCGGTTTATTATTGACCCTACGAGTGGAGAAATTACAACTAATACCGTTTTCAACAGGGAAGCTACCTCACAAGTTGTTTTCGAAGTCGTTGCAAAAGATCATGGTGATCCACAATTGGAGTCGAAAGCTTCAGTTGTGGTTGATATTACCGATGTGAATGATAATTATCCAGAATTTACGAAAAAGATACCACATTTTACGGTTCCTGAAAACATGCCGAATGGAACTGCGGTAGAAACACTTTCTGCAGTTGATCATGATAAGGGGCTTAATGGAGAGTTTGTTTTCACATTCGATAAAAATTTCGACACATCCTCACTTCCGTTTAATGTTTTCTCAACAGGGGAGATAACTACCAAGGCTGTTCTTGATCGAGAAAAGCAAAGCCTGTACACTTTTCCTGTGATTGCTGTAGACAAAGGTTTGCCACCAAAAACTAGTACAGTTTCTGTCACAATAACCGTGACTGACAAAAACGATAACAAGCCAATTTTCATATTTCCAAAAGATGAAAATAATACAATCATTATACCAAGTTCAATGCGAGACGATTCAATAATTGCAACCATACAAGCATATGATCGAGATTATGAAGAAAATGGCAATGTGAATTTTTTCATATATGGTGGAAATGATCAAAATTTGTTTTATCTTAAACCGACAACTGGAAGTCTTCACATCAGAAAAGCTTCAATTCTTACGAATAACGAAGACCGATATTTCAGACTGAAAATAGAGGCTCGTGATCGTGGGACACCCTCACAGAATACGACAACAGAATTGAAAGTCATCCTACAGCATGTCAACACAACAACACCTAAAGAAAGTAGCAAAGAATATATTCTGATATCGGTTTTGATAGTCTGTGTGACGTTTGTCTGCGCCGTAGGTTTGATAGCGGTCATCTGCTTTCTGAAAAGGAAAAACATTGCTTGCGGGAAAGGTGACAACAGACCTTCGCAGTATGACCAGGTCACAGTAGGCAGTAATAATTACCCTTACACTGTACAGAACGAGAAGAACAAACAACGAGTGACGTTTTCTGAACCAGGTCAAACTTTCACTAAACAGCAGATGATGGATAATTTAACGCTGGTAAGAATTACGTTCAGAATTTTATTATGGCGAGTCTAAGTTAACTTTCTGGTTTTTAAAAACAGTTTACCGGATACTTTCAGTCTGATTTTTACTAAACTTGAAACACTGAACATCACTTCTGAATAATTTTCCTCATTTTTTAGGAGAAAAGGGGGCTATATTTAACTTGCTTTATGAAATGAGATTACCCTCATCGTTGAAACAAGGCTTGATGCTCATGTGCATTTTTATACCATTTATTGATAAGAAGCTGTCTACCGCCATGTACTTCTGTTTTGAGTCTTCAGTTCAGATTATTTTTTAAAAGAATTGTACTATCTATTCTATTCCTTTTATTTCCTTTTTCTACTTTTATTCCCCAGCCAAAAAGGAGATATGTAGACTTGTTCTAAGGGAAATAAGATTTTATATCTCCCTGGTGCCTGCAAGGGACTGTACCCATTTATTTCTGTCAAATATAAAAGTTTTGTCCACATACAAAAAGTTGTCTTCCCCCAGTGATATTTTTGTAAATATAGGGGTAAACAAATTTTCATACTTCCCTCTTTGAGGACACTAAATATTATATTCCATTTCTTCTGTGTTGTAATAATTTTCTTGAAGCAGAGAAAAATGTTTTTCATTTTCACACTTCTCAACTGTAAACTTCATACCTTAAGGAAAGGAAAAATTTAGAAGGAAGTCGTTTCAATTTTTAAAATAAAACTTGTTTCACTAATTACTTTCAATCAGGACCTTGTGCTAATTGATTCTATAAATGATTTTATAAAGTATATATAAAAGTTTTTTGCTTATAAAGTCAAATCAGATAAGGTTTGACATAAAAATTCTTTCCACATTAGTGGTACAAGCATAGGAAACATACTTGATTTAATCATAACTGAATTAAAACTTGTCTCAAGTCTCTAGGTACAAATTTTTATTAAGGTTTTTTGATCAGATGATTTCGACTGATAGATTTGAATTGATTGCGTTATTTGTTCGTAATTAGTCTAATAATAGATTGAAATTTTCACTCTAGTTTCTGAAAGCATTTCAAAAACGTCCATGCTCAAATTAATTATTTAGTATGTCATGTGTACAAAGTGCTTTTCAGTTCTTTTCGACAAGTTTGGGTTCAAGAAACATCTCATTTTGCACCCCTCATGCATGGGTCGTCACATGTTTTGAAGTACTATATCAGGTTTAGGGAATTTCTATAGGTGTGAAACGTAACTCGTTTGTAGATCAGATCCCTGGATGATTTCAAGACACGGCAAACAAAGCTATTGATTTGAATGATAAGTTCTTTTATAACTTATCGGTTTGTATATTTCCTGTATTGTATTGGAGTTAATCCACTCCCCCATGGCGGGGCCTTTAATTTCTGTATTTTTAAACATAGGTGTTGAGATAAATTTTGACCACAGAGTTACACACAGTGTCGTAACATTTTGTCCCTGTTCAAACCGTCTTTGTTGTTGTGTAGAGCTGGGGGTGTTGTGGTCAGTCAGTCATTAGCTCATCTTTAATCAGAACATCCCATGATGCTTTGTTATAGGTGATAATCCTAAAGCTAATGAGTACATTTGAAAACTTAGAATGATGAATCATGATTGGTGTCTCTCACTGGCCACAATGAATGGAAACATAAACATGATAAATTTTTTGTTTTCCTGCTAAAACAAAGTGTGATACATTTCATACCTATTTTGATGCATCGGATGTGCACATTTGGTAAATTAATTACTCGTCAGCAATGCTAATTGAAGCTCAGTCATTAATCCAAAAGTTTAGATAATAAAAAACTACTGCAGATATCATGGATATGGCTCAGAAAGTGATGGTGCTAACAAACTTGTCAGTTCTATGACTTTTTCAGATTGGATGCCAATTCCGTCTGGCTTCATCCTTCCACTAAAACTGCCCAGCATTAAGTCTCTTTCAATCAGTCTAAAATTTAAACATAATAATTAAAGTAAAGTATGAAATCTGAGTTTTGTTTTTAATTTGTAGGTGAAATTTTAATTTTTCTGGAGGTTTTGCCCCATAAGGCCATTTAGCACAGTTTGGGGGAAAATCTTTATCATCTTGAAAAATGTTTGAATTTGAACACCTGTATACTTTTACTGATATTAAGTTTTAACAAATTGGTCATCTAAATAATTTGAAATTCAGAGATACCTGCAATTAGCTGGAAGCAGAAAATCAGTTTTTACATGAAATGAATGCATATGATTACATAAAGAACATCTTCAATTTTCTTCCCTTACAAAATCAGTTTCTTCAGATGTTATCTTTTCTGCTCTTTCACGAAATTGACATCAGCGAAATGGACAACAAAACTGTTTTAACCACAAAATCAAGATTCTGTTTACCTGAAAGCAAACAAACAAAATGCTAAATGGACTTTGTACCGATATTGATTTGTATCGTAACTGAAATTTGCATTTTCCTAGCTGCAAGACATGTCACATTGAAATAATAGAGATGTCTCAATTTATTATGATGTGTTTGTCGAATTTTAACGAGCTGACAGGGAAATTGGCACATTTATATGTATATATTACCATATTTTGAATATTAAAACAAATATTCCGATTACAGTAAAAATATATTGTTAAACCTTGTTGGCTCGACTTCGAATAGCTTGAACCCCATGGGTGATTCGAACCATTTTTTCAGTATTGTCAACACGATTTGAATGCAAAAGAACCTGATATTTTTAACACCCCTGAAACTGGAACTAATTTCAATTGTCCCTTGGGTGTTTGAGCAAACAAAGTTCGGCTTTTTATATCATATCGCTCCTTTTCAAAATTCCATGAAATCAACGTAAGAAATGTCACACCTTCCGATGTCTGAAGCCGAAAAGCAAATGCAAGAACACTCATTTTCAATACATAAACATTTTTTTATTTTTTTTTTCTGAGAAGAATATTTCCTTGAAATATACATGATATGAACATCAAAATTAAATTTTCATCGACTTGAAACTGACTATGGATAAACCTAATTTTTCATTCAGATTCATGGTAGATAGTTGCCTTAGATACTTAGTACAAATATAAGATGCCTTTTTCCATACCCCTGTATATAAAGCAAATCATCAAAAGATGGCGATATTTGCAGGATAAACTTGATAACAAAAATCTGACATCCCGCCAATTTTTACCTATTTCATAAATCATATCTCCACATTTCCCACAAATATACATAATGTGTTAATATCGGAGTCAAAAAATGATTTTGTTGCCATAAACCTGTTTTACAATAGTTTGTAAGAGATGATGAAATCTAAACCCCACTTCTTTTTGTGTTATCACGTTGATTTTCAAAAGGCTGTGTTCAAAATACATCCTCATGACAAGTTGACTTCATCAACACATTTTGGAAACAGATGCTTTTGTTTTGTTGTTTCGGTTGTTTATTTATCTTTTTAGAACATCTTATTTGCGTCTTTGTTTTTATTTCTTTCAGAAACAATTATTCTTTGTGGTACAAAAATGTGCAAAATGAGATTCAACTTTTGATAAAGAAATTTAAACCTTTTCATCCTGTTTGTGAACATTTTAAGTCTTCCATCCTTTGTTTAGGCAAATCAAATGGGGAAGAAAATCGGGATCCGTTTTCGTCAAACTGATTTTTTTGGTCATGTTAATTGCCTTCTTATAACAAAGTATTCATTTAGTTGCAAAAAAGTTTTGTTTTTGTTTCTTGTTTTAAACGAACAGTTTAGATCTGAAGATAATAACGTTAAATGTGGATTGTCATGTTTTATGTCGCTTTTAAGGATGTTAAAAGTCTATAATTAGATACTTGAAACTTTTTGAAATTGGGCTTTTTACTTTTTTAGAAAGTGTGTAATCTCAAAAAGTTCACTGATGTTAATTTCAATCTCAGTACCCCATTTGGATGTAGATAAAAAAAATATATATATTTTTGGAAAGTATACAATAAGAC
>JAOXYH010000008.1:841580-853055 GCA_028566455.1 Botula fusca | reverse complement strand
ATGTACGTTTTGTCGCGCTTTTGATATAGCGCGCAAATGAAAATGTCAAAAAAGTCGCGCTTTTGAACATCTCCCGGGATCAACCAATTTTCTTTGACTTAACCAAAAATTTGACTTATCAACCAATTTACTTTGACAACCCAAAATTTGACTTATCAACCAATATACTTTGACTTAACTGAAAATTTGACTTATCAGCCAATTTACTTTGACTTAACCAAAAATTTTACTCATCGGAAGTAAATTCATTTATCTATTACTGTCAAGGGTCAACAAATTCTATTCAAGTTATCAGAAAATTTGACTTAAATATGTGCCAAACATTGTGTGTCGACTGTAATTGGTTATTTTTTACTGAAAAATGTATGAAATTGTTTGTGTTAGTTAAAAATTTAAAAGAGGGATTTTTTATTAATCAATTTCCTGTGTGACTTTATGGGTAACAAAATTTCCGTGATAAAAAGATGCAATTAAACAGATTTTGACCAAAAACCTGTTAAATCAATGTTTAACATTTGTCACCTTTAGTTCGATAGCCTATCTACATGTAATCCTATTCAAAACAAGCTTATAATCAAAATGTTGACTTTATCAAATTAATCATGAACTAATTTGCTCATTGTCTGAGAATATTTGTAAACAATCTGATCACATGACGACACAAAAATAATCCTGAACATGTGGACGTTGACAACTTTCCCTTTATTTACCAAAAAAAGTTGATTATTTTGTAAAAATATTGGTACGATTTAGATAAAACTTTGTCACAATGTGGTGTCACTTTGATTAATCCTGTTAAGCCCTGCTCAAATAAGATGACACATTTCTGAAAAGGTTTAGATATGAGCTAGATAGGAGTTTTGATAGAAAAATCTTTCAACTCATTGAAAGTTTGACAAAATAAATTTAATAAAAAGTTCTGTTGTTAAAGAAAAGAAAAATGTATGGACCTATGGATGGACGGACGGACATCGGTGAATCTTAATGCCCCGTCGCCTAAAGGCGGAGACATAAAAAGTACTGATGTGTTTATAAAACTGAACAGGCAGTCTACTAGCAGCATTTTTGACACTCAGATTTTGAGGCTTCATGTACTTGGAGCAAGCTACGGTTCATCCTTGATGGCGTAACGGAAGACTCCAGACATTAATTTAAGTTTATCTTTTCTCTTTTGGTTATCGGAATGTGTCACCATCACTTATCCATAATCTTTATCCGATCATTTTCATATTTAAAACCATGAATATTTTCTTTAATTTTACTGTAATAGTATTTCAACAACATATCGCAAAATTTTAACATTAAACTTTAGGAGAATTTCAGAACATATTAGAAATAAATTAAATATTATAAATTTATGGAAAATAATTTTTGTACATCTTACAGATGTAACCTGATGTGCATGGTATTTTCACAAAATTTTTATTAAAATTCTGCATTTAAACTTCAAACGTGTTCTAAAAGCATTAGAAATAAATTAAATATCCGATTAAAACTTTATATTCATAAATTTGCATTTAATATTCGTAAAATCTGAACATTAAATAAAATTTAACTGCATATTAAAGCTGTAAAAATAATTTGACGCTTGATTTTTGTCCTTTAAATACATAAAATAGCAGTTTTCATAAACCCTTTGTGTCATCACGACCATCTGAATCACAAATTTAGAACCATAATACAAAATTTCACAATGTGTTATGCAATAATTCAAGCTTCTGATCTACCCAAGTGACGAAGCTAAATTGAACATGATGTGATTTTATGTGGGAACAAGTCAGCCAAACTTTACATCTGTAAAATATTAACGTCCTACAATGGATTTTGTGCAATATATTCTGCATGACAAATTTCGTATTAAAAAATCGACAAATTTTTCCAGGCAAAAACATGTCGTGAACGAGAAAAATATAATATCAGATAAAAGTTAATACAATGGCGATAGATGTTTCATTTTGTTGACCAGATGTTACGACTGTTTTATTAACAGTGACCATTTTTCGATAATCTTTCATTCAAAATACATTTTTGCCGTGTCACCTACACTTGTTACGGATCAACAAAGCAAAGTCCATGACCAGTTGGAGAGATATTGACATGTTCAGAAATCCGAGTAAATATTGGAGGATTTAAGACAAAAGTAACATTCAAATATTGCCCCCCTTATAAACACCTGGACTTAAGCCTTGTCATTCAAGTCAAGTTTAAATATTTAAGATTTACAATTCTTTAAAATTTATATTTTTGTTTTCGTTGTGGATATTTGGAACCCATGTGATTATTTTCCTTTGGAATTTATACGAATCAAAAAGATAGAACACTTCAACCGCAATCCAACATTATTTACCGTGGGATTTTAATTTTACGACTAAATCCCGAAACCTCCACTTTTGCTATCGAATAAATTGAAATATGTCAATACCATTCGTGTTCAAACTTTCAAATTCAAATCCTGGATGACTGAATTAATTCCGTGGAACAAATATTGTTTCTGTGTGTGATGATTTGACACACGGAACAAAAGAGTCTTTCACCTGATACTTTATAATGAACAAACAACCTTTAAAACTGTTGTGATGTGTCAAAATTTAAGGACTTTCTTGGGTGGGTAGGATGAAGGAAATTTTATATCCTAATTTTAGTCTAGTGTGATCGAGGTCTATCAGAGTTTATTTTTTTACAATTTACGATCAGTGATTCAAAATTGAGTGACCTGATACATCTGATTAAATATCGCCAGAAATTTAAGCTGTTGTACACATGTTAGATGAATCCCCCCCCAAAAAAAGGGGGGGGGGGAGAGGAAGATAGTTTAATTTTTGCAATAGTCACTGACCCAAATTATTGCTATTATAATTCAAAATTAAAATGATTAATTAGTTTTCTTTGGGCTGATCACGCATATTGTTTGATGTGCAGCCATTCTGAAATACAATTTTAACTATTTATCAAATATATTGGCATCTTGAAATAAATTACTTAATCATTTTTCACCCTTTTTATTGAGAGATTTGTACACCTTTCATTTTTGACAAATGCCCACGACCAACTTCAAAGAAAGCAAATGCCCCTTTAAGGCCATGTTTTCATTTTGCTCATTGCATGTTTAATATGGAATCATTAATTATACGGAAAAGCCATTTTTCAAATTTAAGTGTCTATACTAGCTGTTCTCTGATTTTCTTAATGGGAAAATTTCAGAAGTTGAATTAAAAACTATTTGTTCATGGTTTTAAAAATCGTCAAATCAGTCAATTTCAAATCAAAAACACTTGAAGATTTATTATGCAGAATGAGATCAGTTCTTCAAATCTCAAACATAAATATTTTAAAAATTATCCACATTTTAAATCCTAATGTCTGTATTTTGCCAAGATTTCTGATTATTTCAAAATAAAATGTCTGTATTTTGTCAAGTCCTTTAAAAATTTAAACCCCAAAATTTTTCTCTCTTCGTAATAAAATCCTTCCAGTCGAGTTACGACACAGTGTTTGCTTTAAACAGGTACTGATGTTTTGATTAACTGTCCATTAAATTAACCAGTCAAATTAAACTAAGAAAATATGTTTTAAGGAATTTCACTGATTACATCTAAGTTTTTGTTGAAAAATCCAGATTTTAAATTGACAACTAGACCACAAAACCAGAATTTCAAAAGTAAAAAAAAATCATTTGATAATTTAAAAATCTAGCTTAATTTAAATTTTCAAAGAAAAAATTGAACAATCACTTCTGGAACAAAATCATTGAAAAAGAATAAAATCTTCCCCGTAGGACCCTCATATTTTCCAGGTACGCCTGGCAGCTAGGTCAGATAATTAACAGGTATCACAGTGTGACCTGTCAAGATTTTTGGTGTCTCTATCATACGGAACATGAGCTGGAGGGACAACAATGACCAACCATATGACCAGCTTTACTGGAATTTAACAGTTAGCGTGCAACAGGAATGAATAATGAACTATTGATTATAATAAAAAAAGTAAACATCTATTGGAATTTCTTGAATTTTTGTTCATTTATATTCATAACTCATAATTTAAGGTTTTTGTCAAATTTTACAAGAATTATACCACCTTTGTATCATATACCAAAATAGGTGGTACTTATTTTGTACCAAAATATGTGATACTGTTCCAATTTCATACCAAAAACATGTGGTGGAAACCAATTTTGTAGCATATATGGAGTACTGACAGATATACTAGTAAAATGTTAACAGTAATTGTTTTAAAACTTCACAATACTGAATCAAACAACAGATATTCTGTATCCTGAAAATTATCTGAATACAAACCTTTTTCTCATTAGAATTTGAGCTGATGCTTCGCTGAAAACTGTTGTCGAAAGTTGTTCCAGGCGAAAACGATACTTCTTTTCTTTTCTTGTCGGCACTATCTAATGAGTCTGGCAATGACGAGGAAGAAGTAGAATTCTCTGCTGAAGAGTAGCCATTTTGCATGGGAACACCAAGTGGTCCATTTCTGGCAGTGTATTTTTGTTCTTGTCTGTTTCTGTCTATTTTTCTCAAGAAATAAATCGTCAAAATAATGGCTGCCGAAATGAGAAGGGTTACTATGACAACGATTATAGAAATTGTAATGTACCTATTTGAGTCACTTGAACTACTCATACTTGTAGAGTTACTTAAAATCACCGAAACGTTTAAATCGGCACAGTCTGAGTGGACGGGATTCCCAGAGTCTTGTACACAGACACGGATACTTTCAGAAGTGTCCTTCGTAAAATGGTACTGCCTGTTTAAAAATAATTCTCCAGACTCTGAGTTCAAATAAAACATGCTAGCTTCATTTCCCGAAAAAATATAAAACATCAATTTCCGGTTCACACCAATGTCTTTGTCGTCTGCAATAATAGTAGTAATAGGAAGTGATGTAATAGTTGTAGTAACTGTATTATTTCCTTTCTTTGGAAACAAGATTTTCGGCTCATTATCATTAATATCAGTTACAATCACTGTGACAGCAGCAGAACTGTTCTTTGATGGTATCCCATGATCCTCTGCAATTACGACAAAATTGTACTGGCTGTTCTTCTCCCTGTCCAAAACCTCTCTGGTTTTGACTGTTCCTTCTGGTAGCACGATAAATGGCACATTGAACTCGTAATCTTTTGAAATCTTGTAGGACAATTCTCCATTTTCAGCATCGTCCCTATCAAAAGCATGGAGAAATCCAACCACTGTTTGTGAAGGTTGTCCTTCATCAACTTCAAATATAAATCTAGTTTTGTTGAATTTGGGAGCATTATCGTTTATGTCTCTAATTGTTACTGAAACTGAGGCAGTACCTGTCCGAGTAGGATCTCCATTATCAACTGCCAAAACATGAAACAGGTAACCAGCATGTGTTTCCCGGTCATAAACTTCACTGGCTGATATAACTCCACTCTCAGAATTAATGGCAAATTTAGAACCAGCATCGCTATGCAAGAAGTATTTCACCTTGGCATTCTCGCCCAAATCGTCGTCTTTTGCTGTAACTTGAACTATAGGATTACCAAGCGTGTTATTTTCTTCAACATAAGCCTCATAGAAGTCTTTCAAAAACTTTGGATCGTTATCGTTGTCATCAGAAACAGTGACGTTGAAGCTGGCCTCTGCACTGAGTCTAGGTGTTCCGTAATCATGGCAAATAATCGTAACGCTATGTGCATCAATTTGTTCCCGATCAAGTTTTTGTCTCACCACCACTTTAAACCCTTTATCGGTACCGGGCAGTTTCTGAACATCAAAATAAGGATTTGGAGTATAACAGGTAACATTTCCGTTGTTTCCAATGTCTGAATCTTCGACGTTCACATGTGCAACGAAATTATCAATGTTTGTAGCTTCTGATAGCATCACAACGCCACCTGTTCCAGCAGAAGGCAAATTAATTTTGATAATGGGACGATTATTACCGACATCCTCAACCTTCACATTGACCTTGACCTGGGAGATCTGTGGATTAGTTCCGTGGTCACTTGCTTCAACAATAACACTATACTGTTCGTTTGGTTCATAAACTAAATTCTGCAACAGAGTTATTTCCCCTGAATTACTGTCAATACTGAAAAATTTGTTTATTTTCTCCAAATCCGTTTGAACTTGGCTGAAGTGGTAAGAAACCTGTCCATTTTTACCCTTATCAGGATCATCAGCTGTAACTTTTAAGATTACGGTATTTGGAGGCACGTCCTCCCTTACTGTGATGTTGTACATCAACTGACTAAATTTCGGAGCATTGTCGTTGATGTCCAAGACCACAACATCAATATTTAGTGTTCCAGTATTCTGTTGGTCACCACCATCCTTGGCTAAAACTTTTAGAGAGTAAAGTTCTTGAACTTCCCTGTTCAGTGTTTGCTTGAGTATGAGTTGAACAAGAAAACTTCCATCTAGTTTTTTTGTAAAGTTCAGTCCAAACGGTCCACTGTTAGGATAAATTTCGTAACTAATAATTCCATTTGTGCCGGTATCTTTATCTATGGCTGCTGGTATAGTAAAACGGGAACCAACTGGTGAAGATTCAGAAATATTCAATTTTATTATTGGCTCAGGAAAAGATGGAGAATGATCGTTAATGTCCAAAATATGTATCCAAACTGTGATTAGTTTGAAAAAGTTCGTTTTTTGTGAGTTCGCAACGAATGACAGTTTCAAAGTGCAGTCCGTGACATCGTTACATTCCAAGATTGTCTCTCGATCAATGAACACATTCGTTTCCAAATTACCAGACGATTTGTCAATGTTAAACATACTGGCATGCTCATTTTCACCAATGTAAGCATATGTTATACTCTCAAATTCATCATCTGTAAGATTATTGTGTAGCTTTGCCTCATTTGCGATGTTTCCTATGAAAGTCCCACTCGGTAACTGTTCCTGAATCGTAAACGAAATTTCTTCTCCGAAACAAATCGACACAAATACTGTCAAAGTCCAAAACAAAACTGGAGAGCACATGTTGACCGTTGATGAAGTATTTCCTAGACACTATGTTCACTCTTCAAATATTTTGTCTTCTGCACAACATTGTTAATACCTGGAAAAAGAAAAAGAAAAACTATATATATATATATAGCCATGTTTTATGACAAATTATAACTTTTTTGTATCTTTACAACCAAGATTCATCATCTATACACATTAAAATGTTCTCACCCATTTTCATTTTTTCTGTTGCGATGCATCTTTTTGAAAAATAAAGTTTTTTGCTAAGGTCCATATCATGGTTGAGGCAGGTGAAAATAACTGTCAAAACAATGTTGTACGTTGACAAAATACACGACAACAGGATTGTCCCCATCTAAAAGGAGACATAAATCTTGAACATACATAACCCATAAACTATTCTGACTGGGCTAAACAACAAATTATGAAATTTCAATTTGAAAATATAAAATTGAAGAAAATATTGAATTTTTTTCTTGTGGATTTATCCATTTTCTCCTATTTAACTTATGTTTTGAGAATAACATTTTGTTTTGTGAATTTATTTATTTTTGTCTAATTTAGCAGTATGAAAACTTCCCCATAAATTTTAATAAGTCACATAAACTTTTATAATATTTTCAAAGTAATACACTAAAACTCAAATACTTTGTATAAAGAGAACAGAAAACTGCCATGCAATATACAAAATATTGAAAACTAATATTTAGAAAAAATAGACAATTTTTACCTCTGTTTTCAAAGTAATACAAAAAACTCAAATACTGTGTATAAAGAGAACAGAAAACTGTTATGCAATATACAAAATATTGAAAACTTATATTTAGAAAAAATAGACAAATTTTACCTTTTTGATATCCAGTAATTAAATAAATCCATAAATTACTAAAAATCTGAAGAAGTCAAAATTCCATGTAAAATCACTTTAACTTGACTGACCAATGTGTCACTATGTTCCGATCACTCTATAGACTAAATCAATTCTTAACCAGTCAATTAAAGACCTCTAAAGGTGTAAATCCCTCGTCCATAGCTAAATTCTGATGCTAGAGGCAAAGTATAGTTTATATTGACACAATTCGATTGGTTGGCTATTTATCTAGTCCCTGTCAAGAGGGATAAAATCACTTTCCAAAGTTTGAACTGTGTTTTGATATATCAATGCGAAACTTGATTAACTGTATCCTGTGAAATCAACATTAGATATTTATTTTAAATGTGTGTTCATTAATTTCGGTCTTATATACACTGGAGAGCAATACCATAACACAAACAAAATCACAATTCGTCCCTTTAAATCTCTAAAATTTGTCACACTGGTAGATTATTAAATTCGACTGCGACCTTGCAACATAATTTGTCAATGATTTTTCCGTTGATCAGAGATATAAAATGCAATATCACCTCTTTGAATGGTGAACACAGAATAGCGAAAGTTAATAAATAATCGAGATTACAAATTCCTGCATTTTAAACTTTTTAACCTTCTGATCGTGTCGTCGATAGAAGTCCAGCGTGACACCAATGAGCGTCAAAAGTAACTACAATATCACATAGTTCTCCAATATTAAAGAACTGTGAATTACAATTCTGCTAATTTTCTACTCTGTGGATAATTTGAAGAAACTGTCAGAATTAGCTCATCTACTCGATACCATGAAATATGTCACGCTGTGTGACAGTTTAAAAATATGATTCAGAATATCTCAAGCTCATTTCATCGATATTAGGCTCCGCCTCCTATCCAATAGCCGGCCACAAGATGCGAACAATAGGATGTTATTCACTTTTTTCTATTAAAATTTCAAAACAGTTAATTATGGGTTTACAATTTTTAATCCCTTGAAAATGAATATGGTTTGACTTGGGAGTTAGAGAAGTCCGTTTTTAAAAGAGGTTGTAAAAATGTCTTAATAATCCATTTGAAGTTAGTGTTATGAAGATAATTTGAGGTTTCCTCCGAAAATGAACTCAAAACTCCTTTTAAGGATGGACACCTAATGACCACTGAATTTTTAATTAAAATGTCAACTAAAATTTTCTTTTAAATTGGAATTTTTTGTTGGAGTTCAATACAAAACCTGTAATTTGCTGAACGTTTTTTTCTGTATAATTGAAAATTTGGATTAACATATAAAGGTCAACAAAAAAAAGTTGAAAATAAATTTTGGTTTCATTTATACTTGCAGTTAGCTTATTGTTGAACTAATTCCAGAACTTGTAGTTATAGAAGCGGCGTTTTTAATGTTCATGAACTATCCTTGAATTCAGCTCATGAAAAGTTCATGTACATATTTTTGAATGTCTTGCAGGGGTAAATTAGCTAAGATTTAGCTGTTTTTTTTTTCTAGTATTTTGTAGTATGTAATCCCCACTTGCTGAATGCATTCTGTTTTTTGGTAAAGAATACCTTAAAATTATACAAAACATTAAATCTTGGAAAAAAATCTTACCTTATTCAATGTCCAGACAAAAAATACATGTCATGGAATGACCATGTCCATTCATACAATAACACATTGTACAAGGTGACCATAAAGGTCAGTGAATTCCTACACATTAAAATGCCACCAAGCCACTGACACAATATGTTTTGTCAAAAAACGACATGCATTTGTACAACTATAAGACTATTTATCAAAACTGTTCCTATCGTTTGTAATATACATGTCAAACAGCCATATTTGTAACAGTTCGGAACTTCATATAATTGTCACCAATATGTGGGGGACCAAAAAATTGCCTAATCTATTTAGATATTTATTACAATTATGGATATTAGCTTTAACGAGGTTTATCAAAGATAATTTTTACAATCGTCAACCACGGTATTCATCATGACCTTTATATAACTCCAATAAATGAGGTTCAATTACAATTTAAAGTTATACACTGTAATATACTCTAAAAGGTTGTAGCGAAATTGACAATGAAATCCGTTTCGTACTTGAATGTTAATTTCCTATTTATGAATTGTTTAAAACATATGTTGAAAATGGTTTCTATTGTGTCTGAATGTTATAATTCAAAAGAAACTTGATACAATAAAAAAGTTTAATTAATTCTATCAAATTTCAATAATTTTAGGTTTTTGACTGTTTTCCTTTCACTTAAATTGATTTTTAAAACAGTCAGTAAATTTTCTGTGATTGACTATCTGTCAGCAAAAAAAAGTGGTTTTAAAGAATTTTATTTTATTTAATTTTCAAAGTTCTGTGTCTTAGACTATTTTCTCAAATTATAATTAGCATTTCTGAAGAATTTTTTTTCCCAAAATGAATAAAAATACTAACATTTTCAAATCTTCTGAACATTCTTGTCCTCAAATTCTTTTTTCAACATCAAAATATTTGACAGAACTCTTGTCCAAGGTCTAAATTATTATACGGTTTATGAAATATGATTTATGTTCCAATAAAGAAGTCAGCTTATATAGTTCAACATCAAAGAACTAGAGTAGTCCTGTCCACAGGTAAAACTCATACCTGTTCAACAAGTGAGTGGTCATGACTGACAGGTTACTCAGGTGTGCCAAAGGCTCATTAATTTGTTCAAATTGAACATGATCAAAAGAGATTATTTGAAAACAAGTTAATTTGAAATTAATCACATATCAAATCAGACATTATAATTTGTAAAAACAAATTTATGATTTTGAAAACAAAACTCCTCAGAGGTTCTCCAAACAGTAAATCTGTACTCAGCTCAAATGTTTGAACCAAAAGGTAAAAAAGTTGACATTTTTTAACTTAAATTTATGACTTTTTTACAATTATTAAATCCAAAATACTTCCAGCTGGGTAGAATTTATGATGTAGTGCATGGAAGGCTACAAAAAGATTTAACTTTAATTCAGTAAAATATTTTTAAAATTATTTTATGGTCAGAGATAATCGGTCATTAAAAACTGCACAAACTCTATGACCATGACAAGTATATTTCTATGTGTCAGTGAGTTGATGAAATGGATTCTTCTGAAAATAAGTGATCCATCAATCTGTTGGAAAATTCAAATGTTACGGATGCTATCTCCTACGGAAATTTCAAACCTTTTATGAGAAATAATTTTTGCATAAAATCCCCCCAAATTTTTTAAAACGAAGTGTGATACATTTCATACTGATTTTGATGCATCGGATGTGCACATTTTGCAAATTAATTACTCGTCAGCGATGCTGAGGGACCAAAACTTTGAAAAACCATAACTGTTATCAGCAGTTTGTAAAAGCAAACACATTCCAAAATAACTGAAACAGGAAGCCAAAACCATCTATGGACAGAGCTTTGCATGAGGGAGATATTTTTATTAAATTTTAGGGAATTTAACACAGTAAATTTAAGCATTCTTTATTACTTCACATACACATTAGTTTTTAGCATATACCTTGAATGATTTGGTCTTTTATATTGCATTACGGCATGTATATACTGACAATTTCATTTTTAATCATGATTTAATCAAAGACGAGCATACTACTATGGATTCTTACGGATAAAGATTTTCGTGGTTCCATGAAAG
>JAOXYH010000008.1:796520-808019 GCA_028566455.1 Botula fusca | reverse complement strand
CTAGAAATTGAGTTTTATTGGGAAATAAAATATCACGTTTAGAATCATGTGATCTACTGCTTGGCCAATCATTCCAAGTGAAACACGGGAGCAATGTAATTATAACGAAATGAAACAAAGTGTGATACAATTTATACTGATTTTGATGCATTGGATGTGAACATTTCGTAAATTAATTACTCGTCAGCTAAGGACCAAAAACTTGGGAAGATCATAACTGTTACTAAGGTCGACACTTCATTTCGGGCACTCCAGCTTCTTCCGCCACTAAAATTACCGCCTTGATACATCTGAAATACTGCTGAAAGTGTTCAACCCCATTTCAATCAATCAATCAATCAATCAAGGCACCGGGGATGCTATGATAAATTCGACGGGTTAAATATTTCGCTTTGAATAAGGCCATAGTATTTAAAGTATATTTTTGCGTCAGAAAAATTTGAAAATCTTGTCCACCAGCCCGGTGACAAAATACACACATAATAGTTTACCTAAGTTATGTACAAGTCTGTGACATTTTGGGTTAAATCATTGTAACCAGCATGTGTTGTTGCATTTTCCTCGGGCAGTACATGTATATACTATATACTAAATAAGTGGTAAATTAAGGAATTTTTAAGCAGTTTTGCGAGTTTTAAAGTACCTACCAAATTCTCGAGCCAGGTAGCGCTGTATTGCACCAGACTGAGGAATTTGTACTCCATCTATTGTTAATACTGGTACCTGGCCTAATGGCATCTCTACAACGAAATAAAATACAGATGATTTCAAAAACGACGAAAAAGGGGTTTTGCAGAATTCCCCCTTTCCTTTTTTGCCGTGCTTGATCTTAAGATCTCACATTTCTTCAAATCCTTTTTCGGTCCTTCTGCTTTTCACTTCAGCATGTTCTGAAATGAGAGTTTTTAAAATGTAAACATACGATTTTTCCTCAGTTTATTTGTGTCTCTATGCAACCGCCTAGATCATTCAATCGAACTTAGTAAATTTCTTAAAAATATCATATCGATTGTACTTCCGGATTTTTAAGAACGGCAACTGCAAGGAATTCTGACTTAATTTTGAAGTTTGAAAATTATGCTGATAAGCCACCCTAGGCAGAAGTAAATTTAAAGGCTGGTCACAGTAACTCGCACACCCTCTTTTCATGTTCATTTGATCCCAATACACAATGCACGTTTGAATAAATTCCTCGAACAGCTTTGGAGCATTGCAGTGACAAGATATCGATTGACGGATGGACGTACGAATTACTTTTTTTTTTAACAGGGAGGGGCATGAAGTTACGCGAACTTTCAGTCTGTCATTTGTTAACATTCATTTTGGTAACCCCATAAATAGTGATCAGAAGGTCGACCGTTAATTCTTGGCAAGTATATGAAGAACAGGCATTGTGCTGCTACAAAGTAAGGCATGTAGGTAACATTTCATTACCCTATTCGAAAAGTTTTGGGAAAAGTTCAGTTTTATTATAATATCGACGAAACAGTAAAGTGTACGGATTCGTTTACTTCTCATACTTTCAATGTTTCCGACCCTTTTCGACTCGTTTGTCATAATGTAGGATTCTTGATATATGGCTGTTATAATACGCTAGGTACTGATTTTAATCAGATTGGAACTCTAAAAAAATAAATAAAAAACATAAATAAATAAAAAAAACATTTATCTGTTAATAACAACAAAATATGCTCACTGTGCTTGTTGATGGGCCATGTTTCATCGTTGAATCTCTCGTCTTCAAATTCTTGACCAGCAGCAGACAGAATAAGTCTGCTTAATTCTCCTTTTGCCTTTACACCAAAATACGACACCTTGTACACCGGCATGTTGTTGACAATATTTTCTCGTTTAAAGTACTGTATTATGAACTCTTTGTTGTGTACTATTTATTTTCTAGGTCAATGACATTTTGTTTACTATTTCCATTCATAAATTCTATCAATGCTTCCCATCTATTCATTGTATATAATAATGTAATCTGTGTTAATTCACGACAAAATATAAACTGTCCGCGAAAAAAAGTGTCTCTAAATGAAGTGTAAATCATTCAAAATATAAACAGTCCGCGAAAAAAAAGTGTCTCTAAATGAAGTGTAAATCATTCAAAGTATTATCTATACTATACATGTATAGGGAACAATAAAAAACCAACGCAAATATCAATTTGCCGACAGCCCGCCGTACATGATAGAAAAACACAAAGAACGGGGGCCAGAGTAAAGAGGAACATTTATAAACCCAGTACTTGTGAAACTTGTAAGCGATTTTGTGTAGAATCAACTATGTAACCGTCTTTGCTCGAATCGGATTTCCACCTGCCGTGTTTCTTCAAGCACCTCTCGTTTACATTTGCATTAGCAGCAGCTGTAGCGCCTCCTGATCTGAACGAATGAAGGCCTACATTACAGTGAGGGGAAACTAACTTAATTCGTTTTAACAAAGCCTCTCTAGCTCCTGTATAACTAAGTTTCTTGTCTTTGTTAACAAGCTTGCATGTCTTACCAGACCTGTAAACTGGGCGAAACAAGAAATCACTAGAACCCGTGTGAAAACCTGCTAAATCAATGTATTTCAAAAACATGTTAAATGGACAAGCTGTAGTAGAACCTTTAGATACAAGTATCTCATTACTTTGCCTGTACTGGTCCGTCTTACTTTTCGCTATATTTATAACTAAAAAACTGTCACAAATTTTTACATCATTAAAACGTAAAGCACTAATTTCGTCATATCTCAGAAAACCTGAAAAACTTAATAACATCATGGTCAAATCTCTTATTACAAGTAAATCAGTTGAATCTTTGAACATAGTACAAAGTTCAATTAACATGTCCGAAGAAATAGGCTCTTTTTTCTCTGTCTTTTTTGAAACGGTACGCTTTGAAGCTTCTAAAACGGAAACAACGAAATTGTTTGTAGTTGGATCTGATAAACAATTAATCTCATGTGCCCATTTAATTCCATAAACCGCATTACTGACGGGGTGAAAAGAAGAACCATTGTTCACCAAATGTGTTAAGTATAAGGCCACATGTACCGGTTGTGCAGGTAATGCACTGTGTCCATGTTGTGATATGAAAAGTTCCCATCTTCTGAAAGCGTAAAAATAAGATTTTACGGTATTGTCACTTTTGCTTTTCATCAAAAGTTCGCACATTTTTGGATACAAACTATACAAGTAACTTCCCGGTTCCACACCGCTGTCTTGAATGGCGTCATCTACAAAATGGTTCAGTTTGATACCTGTTAAAAGAAGCAAAACGCTTATAAAGATCTAGACACTTTAAAATTGTATTCTTAAAGCTACTAATCTAAATTTCAGTTGCTGTGAAACGAAAATTCCGTTCTGACCTCTGCCTCTTTTGGTCAATCTTTCTCCTTGAAACCATTTGTGTGCAATGATATATTTTCTGAAATTACCATATTTATCAATGATCATTGGCCAAAACGGGGCCGATGTCCATTCTGGAACGATCATTGTACCGTTACACCTTTCTTGTTCTAATTTGTTTATCACCTGTGGAATGAAGCGTGGTGGGGGGACAAGCCAATTATTGTCCTCTCGCCAAGTGACTGTGAATGCATCTATACCTGATGTATTCGGACACCAAAACTTTGAAAAAAATTTTTGCATTTCTTGTTATAATCATGCGCAAACCTGTCTACTGTATGCGGCCCCCATAAGTTATCAAGATATTTAAATATCCAATCTTCTATTTCCCAATCGTCACAGTCAGATTTTCTGCTAAGACTATCTGCTCTGTTGTTTGATTCTCTGGGTATCCAAGCCGCGGTCATATTTACTGAATGTTGTGTACAAAAATCATGTACCGATATTACTTTATTATGTAGTATTCTCTTCTTACTACCTACCCTGAGTATGTGTGGAACATTTTTGTTGTCGGTATATACTCTCACCGACTTACCGTTAATTTCAGCTATAACGGTTCTTAAAATTCTATTAACTGCCTCAAGCTCTCTCCATGTGGAGCTCTGAGCTTGTTCGTCACTAGACCAACTACCGTACAATTCTAGCGGTTCGTCCTCTGAACCTGTGGTCAAATGACCACCAAAACCAGTGTCCGATGCGTCACAAAACATGTGAAAATCTTGTGATTCGTTGTAAGTCAACTGACTTAACTGAGATCCTATCTCGTTCAACCTGTTTACGTTTTCTGACCAAAACTGGCATTCCTGGAATGCCTCTTTCGTTACCATAACATGAGATTTCCAACTTATTCTGCCTAGTATACATTCATATGTGTATCTAGTTCTCAAACGAGCCAGTTCTCCAAACACGGCTTGTGTGGAAATAATCTGCCCTACTATTCCTGCTAGAAATCTTACTTTAAAAAGCACAGTTTCACTCTGATACTGTTGTATTAAATCAGACAAGGAAGCCTTAAGCTTGCACATTCTCTTATCTGTAATACGCAGTACACCATCTGCCATGTCCCAAGAAAAACCTAACCATTCTAACCTTTGAACTGGTGTCCAATTACACTTTTCATGTGCTATAGTAAAACCGAAACTTTCCAGGTCACTTTTAATAGTTACGCTTGTAATTAATGCTTCCTCGTAACTATTGCCACCTCCTAGACCATCGTCTAGATACATAACGATTTTAAAACCCCTGCTTCTCCAGAATTTAACGACTTCTCGCATGACTTTACTGAAAATATAACCACTCGTTGCCAACCCGAAAGGCAAGACGTTATAAACATAAAACTGATCATCCCACTGAAAACCCAAGTATGTTGTGTCTGTTGGAAAAATTCTTAAGTGGTGATAAGCACTCTTCAAATCAAAAGAAAAAATGAATTCCCCTTTATTAAATAATTGCCTTGCTGTAACTGCATCCTCGTATTTGTGCTTGAATTTATACAAATGTGGATTAATGTGTCTCGCGTCTAAAACTAATCTGAGTTTTGACCCTTTGTTGTTTGCAACTGTTAAGGGATTTACAACGTAAGGTTTTTCTGTTACCTTACTAATACAACCTTTTTGCAATAGCTTTTCTATTTCTTCGGCTACGAATTGTGTGTTCTCTCTTGCTGATTTGTTGTTATTCAAAACTACGCTATCTGGAGTGTGTAAAAATGGTATTTTGTATCCGTTTTCTATGACATCGATAATAAAAGTGTTAGCACCTATTTCCTTCCATTTGTCAACTTTGCCTAATAAATTCCCTACGCCTGTACCGCTTTGCGCTTGAGTAAACATAGTATGTGTATTGCCTATCGACACCTGTCGCGTCTCACGTGACATTTGTTTTGTAAACATTGGTGTGCTCGATTCTATACTTAGTGTACTACCACTAAAACTACAAATACTTATCTTATTTCTATTGTCAGCAGATTCCTTTGGACACTCCCTCCTCCAGTGCCCCTTTTCATTGCAATTAAAGCATCTACCAGGCCTGACAGGGTTATTTACAACCGGGATAGGATTTCCTGCTGTTGTCGCCGCCTTGTAGTCATAAGGGGTGTAACGTTTGTCCGTCTTCTTTTTCGCCTTTTCCTTCTTCAGTTTGTTTTCTGCACGTGTCTGGGCCTTATAGATTTTCTTCTCATCATCAGAATCTTCGGCGAGTGGATTTGCCACGTATTCGTCTACTACTCTCCATCCAGCTTCTGATGAGTCGGCCAATTTTATAAGTTTTTGTCTATTCTTTATGAGGTCCATACCTTCAACTATTTTCTTCTTGGCTTCGGTTATGTTGTCCTGCGTAAGATGCTCCGTTTCCATCTGACTTCTGGCTTCTCGCATCTTTACGAACACCTTTTGATTGTGTTTGAACTGCTCCTCGTTGCCCCTTTTCCTGAATTTGAAAGTGTCTGACATATTCTCGTCAATTTTTGCCAGCTGCGAGTCGGACAAAGCTTTCTGGTTTTCTTGTATGTTTCGTTGAAAACCGTCCAATCTGGTGTCAAGGAGTGAGGTCAAACTGTTTAATAACTGGTCTTGGGTACTTTTGACGGCATTCTGTACTTCAATATTGATAGTTTCACGAGGCCGGCGTCCATATTTAGTTGTTGTACGTTTGCACGACGGCTAGAAAGTGAGCATACAAAGCGAACAGACCGAAACCACCAATAACTGAACAATTTAATTGGTCAATATCTGACCCTATAATTAAAATATTCATGAGTACCTTACCGACAATACAATATTTTCCCGCTATACTGACGAACCGCGGGAAAATACTATTATCATTAGTGAAGATCTCATGTCTCATGTCTCTATGACTTACTTTTCTTAGATTAAAAACTTAACGGTTTATGTCAATATTCAAAGGATGACAACACCCTTTATGAATCATAAAAATTTTTGACCGGAATATGTTGAAATTGTGTCCTGCGGAACTGACGATTTTCGACCATTCTTTTTTCCCTTACCTCTTACTTTGTCTACGTTGTTACGATAACAAGGGTAAGGGGTTTTGAGAGATAATTCCGTAATTGAAAAAGACCGTGCTCTCGCACGGTCTATTCCATTCAGTCTATGTGCGATCAATACGTGAACAAAACCATTTTCACAGTAATGTTTTGAAAACGACTGAAAAAAAATAATAAACAGAAAACATACAACAAGGTCTTCCCGCTTGAAAATTAGCTCTCAGCAGTATAGGATTTTTTTCAGTGATATTTCTGGACAAAGTTTTGCTTCATCAACGTTTCGAAATATTTGGTTCCTTTTTAACTTTGTTTGTTATACAATAACAAAGTAAAGATATATAATACACTGATTTTGAGGACACGAACTCGTAAAGTACTTTTACCTATACAAAATATGGTTTGCGCTTGGTCCCAACACGTTGTAAAGTTACATATGCAACAGCTTATTACGCATTCCTTTTAAACAACAAATCCTCTTCCATGTAAACTTGCATATATGCAAAAATTTAATCCTGTCTGCAGGAAGTCGGGTCAAAAGGCTGAAAATCACGGGACAAAGACAAAGTTAAGTAGACAACGACAAATAACATACAAAAACTGATATCATAACACCAGATAAAACTTTTTAAAAGGTAAATGAGGTACAGGGAATCCACCAAAACCAAGAGCATGGGCCAGATACACTGGTACGATAACCGTTCACTGCTTTCTAGAAACACTCGCGAAGATGCCATATCTAGTAGGTCACATCCGGAAACCGAAAGAAGCCATTAGGAGGGGGGTAATTCTGTTCTGGTGTGGGAGATGGACACATCATAAAGGTCAACAAGTTGATAAAGGCGGCCGTAGACTTTTTTGTGACGATTTGAGTCTAGATGGAACATAATCCTTACCAGACGTTTATCACTCAAGCGTTTTTCACTATATGCAAATGTGTGCAGGATTTATTTTCCATTGATGTTGTATTTATCCTAACGTAAAGCATCCCCAACTATTTTACCGTACAATTTACAAGCTGGTTTAGTCCATCCAAATTAAGTATCATTTCACCAAAACATGACATAATGAATCCCTTTTCCTTATTTAACTGTTCCCTGGAAATAGACAGCTGCTACATTGTTACAGACTAGTACTTAAGAACCAAATGGTATGACGTATTTACTTAAGAACCAAATGGTATGACGTATTTCCTTAAGGGTTTCTATTTCATACTTTCCATTTTCAGTTGATACATTATTGCAGCACTTGAGTATACACACATATCAAATCATTTTATACGGTATATCAGCTGCGATATCTTTTTTTCGTGAATTATCTATAATTGATTCAAAGTACGTTTAATAAACTAAATTCGTCACACCAGTTATTAACGTCTTTGTTTACAGCAATGACCTTTTTTCTTTTTTCTTTTTTTTTCAAATTTCATTGTTAAATAGAGAACTAGGAAAACCGGGGTTTGATGGATAATAAAAACAGAAAATTCAGACGTCAAAGACAGAGCCAAGAAAACAAAGACAAACACCACACAAAACACACAAAAACTGGATTGAAGTCACCATACCTAAAGCATGTCAACGGAAATAAATTTTCACATGTGAACTACATTAAATGTGTGAATGGTATTTGAAGGTCATACGGCTATAATTTATGTTGCAAATTTTAAATGAAAGTTAAATACTCACTTGATTATAAAATAATATAAGCAAATTTTACACGTTTAGTATAAATTGATGCCACAATTCCAAAAATATACATCACCTTTATAATTTGAGACGACTTTTAATACGTCATTTTGACATAAAACTTCAGTGACATTAAAATATGATTTTTTTCTAAATGATTCTGTATTTAACTTCAACGAAACTATATAGAAATCCTTAATCTTTATTTTAATTTTTGGAGGAGCCACTTCAAAAACAATCAAAGATACCGACCAGACGACTGTCTTGGGAATTCATATTCCTTAGCAAGCAGAAGACCAAAAATTAAACCAGAAGATAATAAATATTGCAAACAAGAGGTCAGAATGTTTTATAGCGATGCAATGAAAAATACACCTTAGAATGAAGACTTTCACAATTTAATGACACAGGCATGGTTGGTCAAGTAGTTAACCTGTATAATCACTGTAGCCTATCGCCTCTGGCCTGTAAACAACAAAAAAGGGTGTAATTGAATTGCAACCGTTTGTAATAAGGTTATCAGTTACTTGCCACTGTTCCCTGCGGGCACACAGGCTTTACTTCCTCACCACTAAAACTGACCGCCACGATATAGCTGAAATACTGTTGAAAGTAGAGTTAAATTCCATTTAAATTTTTATCCTGACCACTAGATTGGTAATGCAGTCGTCAAAGACAGACAATCTATCAGCAGTTCCATACATCATGTGATTGTGAGGAATGAAAAATTTACTGAATGAAAAGAAGATTATATGCATCAACTCATTTTAATCGATTTCAATCGAATCCATGAAAGTTATTATTTACGGACAAAGCAATGATACGCATGTAAGTAGGTTTCAAGATGACAGAAAAAAAAATAATGATGAAATTTTTCAACCTAACATTCCTACCAGACTTTATATACCTTTTATATACCGTTTCATGGTCAAATGTGATTTGGGATTCTTCCAGGTTGTAAATTATAATCATTATTATAAAGATACTGTTAATTTGCATTTATATAAGGGCCTGTTACAACGTTTTAGACAACTTATTCGGACATATGCCGGAAAAATTATCCAACACGCTGGAGTTGAATTTAAAAAATCAAGAGGAAGCATCTCCTTGGACGCATACATAGCGTAATGCTGAGAAACTGAAAGAAAGTATAACCTGTGTTTAACATATGTGGCCATAACTTATCCCTAGCATAAATGTAACTTCTAAAAGCACATGTCAGCGTGTACACAGCGTATCTCTAGAATTTTTTACTTATGTGTAACTCGTGCACAACGTTAGTCTAACTAATGTCGACCCTATGCATAACGTGTTTGAGTGCATGTATTGATGTATGCGGAACTCATGCCCAATATTAGTCTAACGTGCCGAACTTATGCATAGCTTGTTTTAGCCTAGAACGCTGGCGAATACGCTACCTGCAAGTTTAATGATTTCTACACACATCTTTAACACGCTTAGTAAGTTCTAAAGTCGTCAAGCAAAGGTTGAAAGCGTCAATATAAGTTCTAGAAACGATATTAGTTACAAAGTTAAAAGTACGTATAGGTTAGAAATAGGTTACGCGCACGCTACGTAATTGTCCAGCTGATTGCCAATGTATTTCGACTTATGTAAACATATGAGTAACTTGTGACGTGTGCGAACTTGTTCATAACTTCTTTGTCGCAAATATTAAAATTATGCCTAGATTATAAGCATTTCGTCGGCATACAATGATAATTTTATGCATGCACACATATGAAACTTATACCATCGTATTTTAGCGTGCTCGCAACTCGTTCAAAAATTCAACGTACACCACCGTGTTTGTCGAATTCCTCGTACTTCGGCATACGCTGATGATATACGTGAAAGTGAGAGGCTTAAATTCTTTTATCGAAATAAAAACATTATATACACTGAGTATCTAGTACTTCAGTACTAGCCCGAAATGATACTTTTAAATTTAACGTGTTTAGATCCCCCAAAATGTAATAAAACTATGGAGTTATCTCCCTCATGCAAAGCTCTGCCCGTAGATGTCGTTGGCTTCCTTTTTTTCGCTCATTTTGGCATGTTCTTGCTTTTGAAATTTTTGATAACAGTTATGGCCTTCCAAAGTTTTGGTCCCTAGCATCGTTGACGAGTAAATATTTACGAAATGTGCACATCCGATGCATCAAAATCGGTATAAAATGTATCACACTTTGTTTTTATACATTTCATATAGACTTATTTGAGATGTTTCACGCCGAAGTACCTTCAAACACGGACTTTATACTATTTAACTTTAGACTGACTCATGTTGTTAAAAAAAACTATGAATCTATACTATCAGTTCTATTGCTAAAGGTATACCTAGCAAACAATTTCCATGTGTTTACAGTTAAAATGTGAGCGGTTATGTTATGGCATGGTAGTGTCACTATAATGCCTCCTGATTATAGTTTACCTATCCACCCGCAATTCCCGCCTACTGAGGATAACTAAATCCTTTTAATATGTGAGAATCTAGCCATTTATTGCACATAAGCGAAAGTCATGACAATATTTTTCTAATTACTACTTCCTATTGTTTGATTATGCCGACATTGACAGTTCATTTCATTTTGGTTTAATAGTAACATTGCTTGCTAATGCTGACATGCCTTCTTGATATAGATAAGTGAATGCCTGTGGTGTTGACGTAATAATTATATTGGCCAATTTGTTAATGAGATTGCAAACATTTGTATGTATTCTATAATTTGCTGACCTTTATGTACTTTGGTAAATAAAGATAATTCTTTTTTACATTTTCGTATTGATGTTTTGCCAGTCACTGAGTGTTACTAAATCCTTTTAACCTGTGAAAATCCAGCATCAATAAAATGTCACGCATTGCATCTTTTTGTCTTAATTGTTGCAGTCATGACGACATTTTTTCTAATTACTACTTCCTATTGTTTGAGTATGCTGACATTGACAGCTCATTTCATTTTGTTTCAGTAGCAATGTAATATTGAATGCCTTCTTGATATAGATAAGTGAAATCCTATGGTGCTGACGTAATAATTATATTGGCCAATTTGTTAATGAGATTGCAATCAATTGTATGTATTCTTTAATTTGTTAATCTCTATGTACTTTGGTAATCAAAATACGGAAGCTTAAGATAATTCCTTTTTTACATTTTCGGATTTACGTTTTGCAATTCAATTTGCAATTAGTATAGTTCTATTATGAATCTCATGTATGAACTAAAATATAGAAGATACCAAACCTTTATCCAATCTCGGATATCATAAGGGAACAGATAAAACCGTGAATGGACAAAACAACGAAGTCAACACAACAATCAACAATCACAAGGTTTGGTCCCTAGCATCGCTGACGAGTAATTAATTTACGAAATGTGCACATCCGATGCATCAAAAGCGGTATGAAATGTATCA
>JAOXYH010000008.1:755997-766817 GCA_028566455.1 Botula fusca | reverse complement strand
TCAGGTATAAGTGGTTCAAGAGATTTTCAAAGCAGTCCTTATTTATTATCACGTCAGATTGACAAAAACATATCATCTACTTAGTTTTCATTAAGGTGCATGTTTTCTAATGACAAGAAAACAATATAAGTACAGACATAGCATTAACAAATGGGAAATTATGTCACTTTTTCACTATGATGCATCGGGGTTCCGGGTTGGACTCCCTTTTTCGAAATATTTGTAATACATGTATTACGAAAAAATGTCTCAAATTGAATTTCAGTCACCCTTTTTATGCTGGAACCAACCTTTTTAGTGGAACGCCCTTTTAAAATTGTCTGTTAGTGTTAGTTGCGTCTTCATGTGTTCAGAATGTTAATGCATATTTCTAAGATCAAAGTCGGTGTAGTGTAACTGTTTACGTATAATTCAATAGGTGTGGATAATGACTTTGATTAAACAATCACACAGGAGATTATTGAGTTTTTATAAGATGTTTTTACAGTTGATTTCGACGTTTCCATAAAGTCTGGGAATATTAATTAACGTGCATTAACACTTGAGATTAAAATGGAGTTCTCACCAAATTAGATCGTATTGTAATTAACCATTAAGCTGACCCAATCGATTTAGTTCGATATTCATGTTCGATTTACACCTTGACTTGTGATTTCACCTGTTTCCTCGAAATTAATTTCAAGAATGCACCGTTACTTCAATGAATACAGCGCCTACACAGAATTATTCAAAATTGTTAAATTGAACTTTTGAAGACCGGTTCCATTTGATAAAGTTATCATAGCCCAAAGGGACCGAAGGCCATAAATTAAAAAGAAGATAAGAAAATTGTATTTCTTTATTTGTATAATTATGTTGTCAGATAGATTAATTTTCTTGATAAGTGTAGTTACATTTCTAATAGGGCAATTAGATGTTTGTGTTTTGTAAGTAAATATACTACCAAAACATTGTTTCTACATCTTTATAACCAAAATAAATACATAATTTGTTATGTCTTTGCCCGAAGCAGGCCATTACAACATAGTAAATTCTAAAACAGAATTACGATAAAAAATCAGGGATCCCTACAAATTTTCTCATACCGTAACATTCATTGAAAATGTATTTAAAAATCATTAGAGCGCGCGTAAAATTAAACATCCCTTTTCGTTTGAATAATTAATCTAACGGTCGATACGATATTTTAATTTACTCGTGCATTCAGCATCTGTCGCCAGCACTCGTTTGCATCTCTTGTGGAAGATCTCGAAGTCTTTGACACTTATTGATTTAATGAACAATCGTCCAGCCGCTGTAACTGAGTTCTAGGATTGGTCGTCTGCAGGATCAATAACGGTCGTCTGCGACAGCCGTTTTTCAAGATTATTTTTGTCTTTTGTTACAACATATTGATAGGGTTACACAATGATTTATGTTAGAAAACTGTGAAGTATTAAGCTATATTAGGACTCTTTCATTGCAACAGCTGCCAAGTATTCCAAAACAGCCAAAGGTCTTTGACTATTTCATTGTTGCATTTTTTCAGTCAATCCGAAATTGGCGGCTGATTGCAGCTCATGATAACTGGTCTTTTACGTTTGGTTTTACTTTATGGCAATGTAATGATCCGAGATACATAGATACATGGTTTATTTTCCATGGCAGTAAGACGGTTGTTATTACTGTAATAATTCAGGCAAATAGAAATTATAAATGTATTAAAATATCTCATATTCTAACACAAAACGTGTCAAAAGTCAGACATTTTTATCTCATTTTTTCGCCTATTTGGATTATGCGGAAGGATTATGATTAGATTGAAAACAATATGTCCCCCTCCATGTTGTGGCGACGATGATTATTGGTTGAGTTCGTAATCCCGGAAACAAATAGAGGACAGCCAGCCCCTAACAGTTGACGATACAGTTAGAGATAAAAAGATTAGGCCGGGTTTAGTTTCTGATTCCATTATTTGGAGAATTCATTATATTTTAATCGTCGTGATGTAAGTGGATAATGTCTCCAGGAATTACAGGAAACTAGGTGTTTCCCGCAAAAAAAAAAATTGACTAATTACCTACTACATGTACGTCTTATGTCTTAATTCCGGTACAATTTGCACGACAAGTTTGCGTATATTTTATGTAGCATGGATATTTTCTTTACACACAAGAATGGGATAGAGGTAGGGGCACATCCCCCCAAAGAATTTAACGTAGTAGGAACATTTTCTACATTTATTCAAATGTTCTTGCAAAATTGCCATTAGGAATCTATAAGCGTTTATGTTTTTTCGCTCAAAGATACGTGGTTTCACGTATATTTACAGCCAACCATGGCTGTTGAAGGAATTTTCTGTCCATTCATGCGACGGAGATCGCCGCCAAAATTAGTATTTTATGGATTATGAACATCAGCTGTTTAATATTTTTGGTTTGAATTTCCTTCCTTTTCAATAATTGCAAAAAAAAGAAAAAAATTAAAAACAAAAAAAAAAAAACAAAAACAAAAAAACAAAAAAACCATCAAAATTGCACCTAAAGGCCCATTAATAGGGTTCAAATTAATATTGAATGGACAAAAAAGTACTTGTTTTTACATTGTATTTCTCAATGATCGTAAATACATTATATCAAACTACAATTTCAGTTTTTTTAAAGAATATTACAGGTATTACATAATCGACTCTCTGCCATATTATATCTCTTTATAAGGTTGTCTTTCTAATTTTTGAATATTGGTTACTGTTCAGAGTAAATTTCATGGACCATAGCGTCACCATATGCCTTACAAATATCAAACTTTCATGAAGGCAAATCAATTATTAAAATAAACACAAAATGGTATAGGGATTTTTACTTGCAAATCTACCTTTGTTTGATTATATCTTCTGTTTTAAATAAGAATTTTTAAACATCTGTATAGTTAAAATTTAATCTTCTGTAAATACCGACAGATGTGTTTCATAAAACAGTAAAAAATCACCTAAACATGCTTTTAGCAAAATTTGAATCTAGCGCTAAAATTTGGTTCTCCCAATCTGCACAATTAATCGAATTAAAATTGTAACTGTTTTATTTTTCACAGGTTCCACCTGGCCGATGAGTATTTAAGAATCACTCCGTTATATTTTTCAAGGTGAAGAATTGTTTAAAAATGGGTCTTTATCAAGATAATTTACGACAGTTTGACGACCCGTCATTAAATGGGGCGACTCTTGCATAACGAAATAAATGTTTTACCTTTGTAACAATGGCGAGTTCGGAAATTGAGACTGAAACGCTACATGTAGCCATCGTTTGCGTAAATGGAAAAAAGTGGCGCCTATTTTCATCAGAACAGATTTAGTATGTAACCAGGGATCATATATAGATAGCTAGACGTTAGGATATATAGTCTCTAATGTAACATTTCAGATTTAGACGCCAACATTTATAAGTGTCTCCGGAACCTTATACATATTTATTGACACGATGCCACGAATTATAAACTTGTTAGGGATTAATTGGAATGCAAATGAAAATAAACACCTTCAGACATTAATTTCGTCAAGTAACACGTTCCGTTATTATACGCAAGTGAAATCTTCCAACTTCCGTCTTAAATGGCGATAAATTAATTACAATGATAGGCGATTTATTTGTCTGATACGAAAATAAGAAAATCATCCAATTATATATCACCTGCAGTAAGGAAAAAAGGGGGCATAGGACATACTTATATATATATATATATTATTCCAAGAAATTGCTAACTTTCACTGAAATAGACTTATTTGTTTAGAAGAATTAATTGTTGGCTCAGCAAATTTTCACAAGATGCAAAATATCAAAATTTTAAATCTAAAGGTATTTCCGGGTCTGTTTTTGACATTTGGGTTTGTGGAAAAAGCATTCAAAGAAAAGGAGAAATCCGAATGGGAGCCAATGAAAATGGTGCGAACAGAGTACTTTTAACCCCTGTACTTTGTATTGAAATCGGATTTATGGACATTTTTTATTATTTCAATAAAATCGACCGCACTCAGTGAATACTATTAGTCACAGCTCGTGACATTTCACCGTTTTATATAACGGTCAAAGATCAATTTCGTCCAAAGCAAACACTTTAAAAAGTTTATGAACTTTTAATATGAAAAAAAGTTTTGGTAATATTTCATTTCATGAATGGCTGAGAATTTTTAACTTCATACGATGGACAAATGACACGCGAAGAAAAATGAGTTGCCGTCAATTTTGTGTCATTGTGGAGATTTTGAGAAGTGCATTGCAAATACGAAAAATTATTGTCTTTGTTGAACGACAGTTAAAATGTAAAACAGTTAACCTATAAAACGCAGGGGTCTTTAGAATCTATTCAAATTTGATAACCCAATACACCATTCAGTGAAGAGGTTGGAATGCAAGCTTTTTGTTCTCTCACGGAAAATTTTGAATGAATGAGAGATCGTCTAAACAGGATGACCGTTAATTTGAAAGGAATGCCATTCAAAATTTTACCTTGAACCACTATGACCAAAATTGTTATTTTCTAACACCTGTCGCACCTTGCGCTACCTGACAGGTAAAAATTGTTTGGTTGTTATAAACATTTAAAGACAGATGTGACACCTTTCTTACGGGGGTCAGAGGGTGGTTCGTGGGGAGTCTCCAGTACCTATTCTTCTTTACAAAAAACACTCACTACGTTTTTGGCCAGAAAGAAAGTCAAGTTACTTGGAACATCTGCCGGTAGTAACGATGGACAGTGTCATTCTTATGTCAAGAACAGATATCTTCTTTCCTTTATCCTCATATTTAGGTCAGGTTATACCCCAGAGTACACTCCGAATAATTTATTCTTGACATCCTTTTATTAAGAAAATTAAAGATGTTATAAATGAATGCACCGGAAATGCAAATGATTGTGTCTTATATTAAGTATGGTACATTGAAGATCTCCTGCCTTCCGGCTCCTGAATGATCGCCGATGAAGTCAAAAAGTTAAAAACTTTTTACGACAATTTTAACTTTAAATAGTACTTGAATTTTTAATTTGTTATGTGGTACATCGAAAAAAAAAATCTTTTTGACTTAACCCCGGATTGGTGCGAAATAACTAAATAAATAAATAAATGACAGTACCAATGAAATAGATAAATAAATCAATAAATAAATGACAAAACTAAGGAAAGTTCCATGCAGAACAAGATAAGTTACGTCAAAGCTTCGTTCGACCATATAGTTTTTAAAAAGTAATAATTTCTCCCAATAATTGACGTGTCCAGTTGTGATTTACAAAAGAAGGTGCAACATCTTTTTGTAGTAACAGCTGTAGCAGAATTTGACCAATATGTTACCAAAGTAATTGTTCATAATAGTCCAAACATCAGAAAAAGACAAGCTGTGAAAGATTTAATTATATTTATTATTTACGGATTTGGAAAAAGCAGTTAACAAAATTACCTTTTGTAGCAAATTGTCACGGTGTGTGAGGTTTTGAACAAGATCATTTGTAAAATACTTTCAAGAAATTTATTTTAAATTTAACGCGGTTTTTAAATTTACATTTACGATATTAAGGCAATTATTTTTTGTCTTCAGATTTGAATGTTGATGAGACGTCTCAGGCATTTCCCGAAGACAGTCTAAAGATTCCGAGTTCAGGAAAAGAAGACACCAAGACCACAGAGAATCCAGACGACCGTGGTTCACTTGGTACGTTTGACCAGTCCCCGACGTATCTGTCTCGTGCAGTCAGCAACGCTCTCCGAGTGAACTCGATTACCGGAGCCATTGAAAATAAGACTGTACTCTTAGAGTGTATCATCAAAGAAGAACCTACAGACCCAGAATTGGATGCAGAGGTAGCTTACCATACCGATAAATCTTTTACATCAGATAACCAACCTCATTTTCGACCATCTAGCGTATCGTCCACTGGTAGTTCAAACAGTCAAGTTCTTCACAGCAGCACGTACAGTGACATCTCTGAAGCGAGCTTTCAAGACCAGGAAAGAGCCAGAAGTATTTGCTTATCACTTCCACTTATAACCCCACATCAGCCTTTACCTCCGTTTGCTTCACTCGCCTACAACGTGTTTGCAACATCCAGGAAAGCAATGGGTGAAACATTACAGGACACCGTTTCCGTTGATGTGGAACAACCGTCTACGATAATGAAACTTCCACTCAGACTTCCATTGACTAGTTCACCAAAACATGAAGAGATAATTCCAGAGAAAGACGATAAAGTCAGTAAAAATGCTAACCCCACTACTGAAAGTGACAGAGACACTATTCCGCCTTCAAAATCAAACGTAGTTCAGAACGATAAAGCAGTATTACAAAGTGAAACGAAAGTAACGACTGAATCATATGACAGTATTAAAACTACAAAGAGTGCTCCTAAAATATGGAATCCATTTCACCACGTGTCTACACCTAAAACAAAAGTGCTTCCGGTGTCATCATTAACGAACACACCAATTGGTCATGTACAAAACATTCCAAGTCCTCGTTTGCGGCACCAGTCAGTCACTGCAACGCAAACACTGAGAAATACCTGTGTTCCATCAACGCTTCCATCGCCTCGGTTGAGTATTTCTGATATACGTGCGCAAGATGTAGGAACATCCATGTATGATATTAAAACTCCGAAACAGTCATCGTATACCGAAGGCAAAAGCTCTTTCCAGACAGTTCCACAGATAAATGCGTCTCAGAACTTTCATCCCGTCTTTTCTCCAAGAATACCAAGTCCGTTTTTACCATACCCAACATACTACACACCTGATCCTTATATCCGATCGCACACAGCAACGCCATCTAGAACATCAACTCCAGTAATATCACCGTTACCATCAACTCCAGTCATTCCAATGATGGAAAGACCACCTTCAGCAGGTCAAAAGCGCCCATGTACACCCGTAATGGAAACTCCAAAGAGGATGCGAACGGACAACTTACCTTTCCAAATTTACAAAGAAAGTCCTTCACCAAATTTGGAAAGCTCAGTTCATAGCCTCCAGTATCCATGTCCGGTTACTCCAAGTTTTCAGAGTAAGACCGTATACAACCAAGAAAACATTCCACAACACGTAAACAGAACGCCGTTGTCGCATGTACAGTCCAAGCAGATTCTACAGCCACGGTCACCTGTTATTCTTGGACTGTCTTCAGTCTCCAAAGAAAACATACCTCATCCTGAATCCAAAGAAGCGCCATATTTGAAGATTATGAAGGTAAATTTATATCCTCTTTGGTTCGGTGAGATTCATTAATGTTCGCTTTCAGATTTTAGGACAATTTATATGATAAAACAGTATAAGACAATATTTGGGCTAATTTTCTGTTGAGAAAACATACTGGTGTAGTTTCAGTAAAAGTGCAGTTTGTTTGCGTTAAATCCTTTATTTCTATTAAGAGCAGGAGTTCAGTGTATAATTTCATTTTTCAGAGTCAGCCGACACCTCAGAAATTTGAAGTGATAAATGGAGGCTACGGAATAAAGAACCCATCATTTGTACCACCAAAACCAGCGGATATTACAAACATACAGCATGGTACAGTATTATTAAATTCTTTTTAACACCCACTTTACACTAGGTGATGTCGTCTCGCTCTTGGCACGCGCCAGGTATTGTTATGTAAGCGAAGCTATTTAAGTCAGACACTTGATTTCCCGCCGTTTGCATATCTTAAGAGATGCATGAGTAAAGACCATCTGTTGCTTAACAATTAGACATTTCCTTGTCATTATTTGAATTTAAAATCTTTAAAATTAAAAATCGTTTCGTCGTTAAAAGTTACCACTTAGCAAACTTCGTAACAGCTAACTTTGTTTGCAAATCGGTAAAACGGCGATAAAGAGGTTTTCATAAAGATTATTGGTGCGATATGGAAATAAGTAAACAAATAACGAATGGCGCATTGATAATTTCAGAAATACGTTTAAAATTTGAATAAATAAGTAGGATATGGTATAGTGGCTTAGAAACGTAATACACAGAAAAGACAGAACTTGAATAAAAATTTGGCGAAATGGAACCGTTTCAAGTTAATTTGAATAATTACTTTAATTTAACCTGTTGATTTTTAAAATTCAATTAGAAACTAATTTTGGAAAGATTTTTATTTCCCAAAATCGTCGAGGAAAAAGATCCACTCAGAATATTTCACCTTCATTGAGGTATCACTTTATTCAGGAGCTAAGTTCGTACTTGTAGAATTCCGTAGTTTTAGATTAATATGTAGCAAATGTTTGCTTTGACGCTGTAACATTTGCATATTTTTATAAATATTTTGTTACTCATAATAAAATCTTTTTTTTTCAGACCAAGCAGGCAAAGGAAGTTTTGCTTGTAAAGTATGTGGGAAGGAATTCGCCATTCAGCGGCTGCTGAACCGCCACCTGAAATGTCACAGTGAGTCCAAGAGGTATTTGTGTACCTTCTGTGGGAAGGGCTTCAACGACACGTTCGACTTAAAAAGACATACTCGTATTCATACAGGTAATTTTTTTGATATAATCCAGTTAATGAGTTATTGCTCTTGATCTACTTGACGAGTGCTCAAGGTCGTTAGTTTGAGCCCCGGTTAGGTCAGACAAAAGAAAATGGGTTTTTGGAACTTCTCCGTTAAGTTATAAAATCAGTTTGATTGGCTCACTCAAGAGTCGGAAATATGTGTCCAAGTTGGATGACACGCGTCTTTTTTCTGATGGTTGCCTGGTTGTACTAGGTTAGGTATAAGCATAGATCATATCGTCTGCTTGAATACTTAAACCCATTCTCATAACTTTGCATGTAACGACAATAATTGATCAATTAATCTACTAGTATTTTAGTCAAGTCTGTCAAAAGCGCGACAACAATACACATAAATATATGATCACAGTGTTGTATATATAGTAGCACACTCGCGTGCTCGCCTCGGATGTGGGAGACCAGGAGTTTCGATATCAGGTCAAACGAAAGACTTTAAAATTGGTATTGCTGCTTCTCGGCTAAATAAGAGTGGATTGATATCTTTCTGCAGACTGTTGCTTCAGTGTCTTAGTACTAATCTCCAACTCAGTATTTTGGTCTAGTATAAAACATCTTTGTGTACTCGTCATGAAATATTTGCATTATTGCTACACCTATCCCTCCTTCTATCAACTGACACGTATGGATGCATATTTCAGGTGTTAAAAAGCCTGTAAGTGTTATAATTGCCTATATCAGGCGTAAAACCATACAAGTTCTGGACCATTAATTGCCTATTTCAGGCATAAAATTATACAATTTACTATTTGTTGCCTATTTCAGGCATAAAAACATACAATTTACTATTTGTTGCCTATTTCAGGTGTTAAATATACAAGTTTTGTACCATTCATTGTCTATTTCAGGTGTGAAACCATACAAGTGCGACCATTGTGAGAAGGCTTTTACACAGCGATGTTCGCTTGAATCACACTGCCGTAAGGTACACAACATTGAGATGAACTTTGGATACAAACAAAGACGCAATAAAACATACGTGTGTGAAGACTGTGGACATTCTACAACGGACCCGGAAGTTCATTTCAACCATCTTAAGGAGCACCATCCAAATTGTCCTGCACTGGCAAAACCTCATGACAAGAGACACTTCAAGTTTCAAACAAATGACAGACAGTCGGGTGGTCCGTTGCGACCGAGGAATTAAAACTTGTACTTTTTTGTTATATGTGAAAAGAGCAGAGTATTATTTATTTCCGTCCAGTATTTTTTGTATGTTGAGTAAAATGTACAGATGGCAACTATTGTTTTAAGCCCAAAACAAAATGGCGTGCAATATAACTTTGAGCTTCTTGTTCATATGTATAAATTATATATAGATACATGAAATCCATTGAAAATAGAATTCCATGTGTGCATTATGACAATAGGCATGCAAAATTAAAATGATAAAAGCATTAGATATTTGTTTTGTTTGTCCCTGGCCAGATAATTTTGTCCTGGCTATAGCGGTATCATTCCTGTATTCAACACTCGCACTCTTTTCTTCACATTTAACTTTTCATAAACAGAGCAAGTGACAGAAAAAAGAAAGTGACTTGGTTTTTGTGTCGCCTGCATAGCCAGGATCAACAGATAGGGATCACTTTGTCCGTCGTCTTGCGTCCCGGTCCAGTGTCCCACTTCCTGCATCTTGCATCCTGTGTCGTCCAGTTTTACTTAATCCTCCTAATCGACTCAATGGATTTAAATGGAATTTTCAGAAATTCTTTTACACATCTTGCAGAAGTCTACATCATATTTTATATTTTGATTTTAGACTGACTTTTGGGGTTTCCCATGGCTTAACAAGGTCTTACGTCAACAGGAGGCTTCACATCTGGTATCCGTAACTCCTCCTAAACCCTTCATGGAACTTCATGAAACTTTCACAAATTCTGTTACACATTTTATAGATGTGCACCTCCTATTTAAAATTTTGATTAGACAAATTTTTGGAGTTTCCCATGGCATAACATAGACTTAGCAATATGTCAACGGGAGGGCACACATCTGGTATCCGTAACCCCTCCTAAACTGCTGCATGGAATTTTATGAAACTTTTACAGCCTCTTACGTATATTATAGATGTGCACCTCTTATTTTACCCCCGCTTTAGCGGACGGTATATAGTGATCATGGTGTCTGTCCGTCCGTCTGTTCGTCCGTGCGTTCGTTCTTCCGTCCGCCATAGGGGTAATTACCCATTTGTTGCCAACAGCTCCTCCTTAACCAATGAATGAAATGTATTGCAACTTTGTGAAGTATATAATGCCATTGTGCACCTCATATTTTATATTTTGATCCAAATGACTGTTGGGGTTTCCCACAACAA
>JAOXYH010000008.1:647336-666440 GCA_028566455.1 Botula fusca | reverse complement strand
AACTTAATATTTTTAAATGACCAAAGATAACAACATCTGGTACAGTCACTGATTTTGTCATTAGTAAAATGTTGATAATTAATTAGATAAAAAATGGTTCAAGGGTAAACTGTTTACAGTTTATTTTCATCCAAATGTGAAATCTGAAATCCAGGTATAACTGTCTCCATGGTAGATTAACATCTAAATGTGAAGCCATAAATTGTTCCTTGAGATTTGAAGCTGTTTGTTTAAATGCTAGACTGCTGTGCATGTAACAGAACTACTTAGTTAACAGTATGCAATGATGGTCTTAATAGGTAAAACTCCAGGAGGTTCCTATGTGTAGAGGGAGAATACCATCATTTGTTGCATTGTCAATGTCAGGACTTCAGCATCATTAAAATTTTCATCCCTGAAATGATCTTTGAAATATTGTAATAGCCAATTATACTTTTAAGACATGCTTCCTATTTATACTTAGGACTTCATGTATAATTCATGTAAATCAGATTCTATAATGAATTTTATCGCTATCGTAAATTGGAGTTGTAGGATGGTCAGTATCCTCCCAATATTCATACATTTGTTCCGAGAATCTGTGACTGGGCCTTCAGGGATGATTCAATAAATAGGTACAAAAAAGTTTCTTGTATAGTAAATACAATGCCATTACTCCTCAATATTCCTATGGATAAAGATTAAACATACTAGTACTGTTGATTTTAAGGTACGTTTTAAAAACTTTCATGCTACCATGTAATTTTGTGTGCATTTGCTTCAGGTTGTGTTATTCTCTCAAATGTTAAATGTATGTTTTAAATCCTCCTGCTATCGTGTAAGTTTGTTTGCATTTTGTTAATGTTTCTGCAATTTTCTCAAATTTATTCCACAAAAACAGGAAGTCAATCTTGGTAAACAGCATTACTTAAGAAGCTTTTATACAAACATTTTCCCTGTTATCATGGCTACCTGATTCGACTTTGATAGTTCATCTTTATACATATCATATCAAATGGTATTGAAATAGATGTTAGTTGAAGAATTAAATTTAACTTTCATTGACAGCCCATAAATCGTAATACATGACAGACTGGACAATATCAGATTTAAAATTTCTATAAGGTACAAGACATTAACTTAAACCAGGGACAGAAAAGATAAATTTGATGCTCCCAATTTGTAAAAGTCATTTAAAATGATCAATTGAGATTATATTGTAATTGATATTTAAGCACATCCATTTTTTCTGCATGGCTTGTCTGAGGCTTTCACCTGTTTAGAACAAACCTATCTTTACATGTGATCTAATTGGTCCATCGTGACTATGTAAAACAAGAGGCACCTGCTCCAGATGTGCATTCTAATGCATATTGATTTTTATTACATGAACAAAGAAATATTTGATAATAAAACCTCAAGTATGAGAAAAAAATGTAAGGTATAGTTCCCATATTGACTTATACAATCAATAAACAAACATAATGTTTGATCTTCAGTGTCTGTTGGACTGTGTAAAATATCAATTCAGGCCAATTTTTATACATGGGAAAGTATCATTTGGTTACAAAATCTTTTTATTCAGCATATGTTCGTCCAAAGTAACTCAGTAGACACCTGGCTTAGACATCCTGACATCCTGATACCCTAATGCAATCATTGATTATTATGACAAATTTATTGAGGAAAAATGGTTTTAAAAGCAATATAAAAAAGATACGATCCCTGTTTTAGCCCATATTCAGCAATAATTCTCGATCGAAATTTGGGTGATATAAAGTAAACAATTCAGTCTAGTACAGATGTTCACTATAATGTCACTTGAAGGTGATATGCAGGTACATCGTGATCTAGTCGCATGCCTGTCTCGTATTATTATTAGAAAGCCACAGGAAGGTGGACAGAGTATTTCACAATCATTTACAAAGGGGCCACTTATACAGTTTAATACTCTTTAATATTGGTGACACTGAGAGAGATTGGGTACACCTCACATAATTTGTTGTGGGTTGGTTGTAATTTAGAAGGACAGGTGCACATTTGTTTATTGTTTCGTAACTTTTCAGAACAAGTTTGTAGTGGACATCTTGAGCACTTGAGCAATAACATTCAATACTTGCATAGCACTTCGTATTGTTTGCCAAAGTTTTATAATGGACATTAAATAGCTCCTTACATGTAAAGCTGATATTAAAGTCAAACAGTTTAAATAAATAATTTTATTGAATAACCACTTAAATTGCAGCCTGTCTATTTTATTGGTGTTGTCTATAAGGAACATAGAAATTTGCATTGTAAGAAGAAATGAAATTCATCTTCACATTGCATGTCCAGTCAGTGATGACTCATAACTTTTACTGAACTTATGATGAAAGTAGATACCATACATGAAAGTGTAGTTTGGTATGGATACCTCTTCATTTGTTTTACTGCTTAGTTAAACTTCATGGCTGAAAAAATAAAGAAGTTGAACATAAAACTTTAATGAAAGGGTCTTTGGCAATCAAGCTGAGAAACTTCATAAGAATTTTTATAAATTAAAAACTTGCGACCGGCTCATTCTCAAGGTGTATTGTAATAACAGAATGTTACAACATTTTAATTGTATTCTTTATATAGGAAGTGTTTCCACATGATGTCTTTAGTTGTAAAAGTAACAATCGGTCACTGAACTTCAAAAAGATTTCTCTCGTGATAAGTAAGGATTGTTAGAATTGTTACACATTTCCAGTCTTGAGAAGCCTATTGTTGTCCTGACCCTGGGGATCTACCCATGTCATAGTGTAGATTGTATCTACTTTACACTTCTATCCAAGCAATTCTGTTTTATCCCCAAAACTCAATATAGAGAGGCACTCACAAGGGATATTTATGTTATTTGATTGTATAAGTTAGTTAAAAATTCTGGTAAATATGATAATAAAATCACTTTCATGAAAATGTCATATTTTTTAATAAGAGAGTAAAAATGCATTGTTTGTCAACTAAAATTCTCAGAGAAAATGTTTAAGTCCCCGTATGTGCCCCTCTGTCCAGACAGTGCCTAAAGCAAGAAAAAGTTTGATTTTTATCTTTTTTTGAAAAATTGTGGAAAATCTGTTCATTTTGACATGGAATACAGTTAACCCTACATGGAAGTTAGATTTTATACACACGTTCTGGAATGGTGTGTCTTCTGACCAGAAAACCTAGGTCCAAAATGGCTATCAGAGGTTTGTAAACATTAGTTTGCTCAATTTTGATTTTTTGAGATGGTGCTGAATTTGTGTTCTTTTAATGTATCAGAAATTTATGTAGACTGCGTGCTTCCCAAATATCTGCAATACAGTTGACTCTCGTTGTGGCAAACACATCTAGTTCAAAATTTCTGGTAACTCGAACTCATTTCCTTCAACAGTAATAACTGTACAGATTTACTCAAAATAACTTTAATTTTTGCCCAAGTCAAAAAAAAGCTGGTCCCAATGGGTTCAGCATAACGAAAATAGACTATTTTATAAGTTTCATATTAAAAATCCTGTGTCTGACGAAGTTCAGAACAGCTTGAAATGTACTAGTTTCTGTAGTAAAGGGTTCTTCAGATGTCCAACTGAACTGTTTGCTGATAGAGAAATTAATGCTATGTTTATGTAAACTCTAGGGCACTCTTATACTTCATTGTAATTTTAATAAGCCAACTGACCTATTAGTAACATTGAATTTGGAATTTGGGCACACCTGTCTGTAGAACCCTATATCTCAACTTCTGAGTGGGCATTTCATGTAGCCAGATCCATGTTCAGTAGAAAAGGTGACAAAGTTTTTTAAAAACTCAAGACATAACAATAGTGATTAATATGTAAAACAGTGTGGTCTGTGTGCTAAGGAATCTGAAGCCTTTGATCTTCACCCCGTGATGTGAGTTAAGTGTGAATATTTTTTGTTGAATCAGCAAGAACCTATAGATTATAGCACTAGGGACCTGAATACAGGTGTGAAATTATGTTGTTTTTTTATGAATGGGATAAAAGGGGGAGATAATCATTAAAAAACTTGCCATCTTGGACAGTTATAAGTTAATAATTAAATATTGTTCAAAAATAAAAAACGTGACCAAGTGATATAGTCTGTATTCAGTTTAGTAAGGGAAAAAGGGTAAAGAAAAATAATACAAGGGTGAAAAGTTGATTTTTTTGTCAATTATCTTTTGGAACTTGATTTAGTGGGTTTTTGTAAAACAGGTAGTGAATAAATTATTGTCTGGGATAAAAAGATGGGAGTTCTTCTGTCAAAATTTTAAAAAGAAAATTGTAAGGTATCGGGTAAAGACTTCATTGTCAGGGACAGACAAGGAGGAGGGTATTTGTTAGAGTCCGAGTGGATTAGTTTTCATGTTTCGGTGCAAATGATCAGGTGAAAAAAGTTTAAAATGTTAATCTTATTGTAGGCTGCTTTCTGCATTGTATTCAAAAGAAAATAGAATCTTTTTGTTGACTTAAGATTGACTTTATTTGTTGTTTTCAAACTTGGTCTCAATTTGTCTTTCTTTTCATGCAGCTTCTTTTTTACAGTCTACTTGTCTCATGTAATTTTGAGTCAGCCATTTTGGGGGATCTGTCTTCTGCAGCCAAACTTGCATGGATTTAAATTTTCAATCTTTCTTCTCATGGTTGGAATCATTCATTGAAAAGATGTAATCATTTGTAACTGAAAAGTGTGAAATTTCTGTTGATGTGCAGGAAATGAAGCAATTAAACTTTGGGTGATAAATGTTAAGATTCATTTACAATTCTTGTGTCATGGGAATAAACCCCATAATAGGCAGTCCTTTTACTTCACATAATACACTGAATTTTGGGGTTTTGATAAGTTTGAGTAATTAAACTCAATGCCTGCATCAGATTGCAATTTTATGGATGTGTGGATGTAATAACGTGTTGACATGACAATTAATATAGTTCTAATTAGTCAGGCCATGTGTTCTGGTCTTATGTAAGAAAAGTCAATGTTGACCAATTTAATTAGAAATCTTAAAGTGATTTTTCTCACATTTAAAATGAGATGGAAATCAGTATTTAATGATGTGTTATAATAAGGAGGTCATGCCTGTTGTAAGATAATTTTGGACTACCTACCATTTAATGGATGTTGAAAATTGACCCATGAGATCCTTAATTGAATTAAGTCCCCTGTCTTCAGAAAATTGACAATTAATTGTATACCTTCTAACATATCAGTTTACCTTGGCATACAATTATACAGTATAAAACTGTGAAATGTGAACAAAGATGTGTGATAATATCTATCCCCTCGCCTGAGTGTCGACATAATAATACCTCTTGTCTCCTCATTAAATGGGGTTTTACTTTCTTTGTAAAATTATTTAATAATATGAAGTAATATCTTATAATAATATGTTATCCTCTTCACTTGCCGATTAATAGGGAATATTTTCTCAGAAATGGAATCGTATCTATGTTTAAATCATAAATGGAGGGGTTAAGAGGATCTTTTTTTTTTAAATAAATTGTGATTTACAAGACCATGTCCCAAAACATGTCATTTTGTTTGCCATGCCAATTATCTATATGTATAGATTTCCTTGTGTAAATAGATATTCAGTAAATCCATTGGCATAAATGCTTTTCCTTTTACATAGGTAAATAATTGTTCAAATAAAACTTAAAAGTGTTATGTCAGGGGAGACAAATCAGAAAAGAAACCATCTGACAATGAAGTTTATTTATTTTAAAAATTTTATTTATTTTCTAATTCATTTTGGTAAATAATTTAATGAAAATTAAACATAAAAGTTTTAATGATTTTCCTTCATGTCAAGAATTTACACCACTAAAAATAATGTTTTATAAAATACACTGTTGAAAAATGTTTTAATTATCAAATAAATTGTTAAAAAAAGTGTTATCAAATACAATTGAAGCATAAAATCCAAGAAGTTTTTTCTACTCAAGATGTTACCAGTGTCCATTGGTTGAAATCTCCAGGTGATCATCAATCAATGCTCAGCATAAATCAATTTACACACAAAAACTGACACTAGTTTTGTGCAAATTGAAAGGAGAAGAGGTACATAAAGGGGAACCATTTTATTTTTTCTTGAAATTTTGCTTTCAATATTCTGCATTGCATTTAAATAAATATAAAATATTGTTTCTTAATATAATGCAATTTAATGCACAATGGTTCAATGTTTTTTTTTATTTTTAATTTTTAAAAAAAATATGAAAAAATGATATCCCCTCTTGAGGACCTTCAAGTGGCATGTGTCAAGCTGCCCCCATCTATTTATTATGATTAGGAACTATTAGCATACATGATCTTCTTCGTTTGAAACAATATCATATTTTGTTTACTTGTAAACAAAACTGGGCAGAAAATTAATGTGATATCAAAATATGGAATTAAGGAAGATTCAGAGGAAAAATTGACAAGATTGAGAAAATAATTTAAGTGTCTGGGGAGTTGTGTCTGACTGCTGTGATAAGACACACACCAGTGGTCAGTTTGATGAGTGACCACTACATTCATTAACTATTTCTTAGTGACCATAACAATGTCAATATTGATTTGACCAGAGATACTAAAAATTCACTTACAGAGAGAGTAAAACAAGTGTTTGCATGTGTTTGTAACAATATAAGTATTTTGACACAGTGACTTGATATGTGATCTCAGGGCGAGCTTTCTTTGTGACCAGTTAATGGTCATTAACAGGAGATATTATGTGTGGACATAAAGGTTCTGATCAATTTTCTGGTGAGTTTGATTAAATGTCATTGTCTGGAAGGTCATTGAGGGGGAGGGGGAATGAAACCATGAGATTCTATGTACATGTATGTAACATATATTCTAAAACTTTCTTTGTTCATATATTTCCAACAATGTCATTTTGAATGAAACATTATAAGGAAGTCGTCGTTGTTATCAACAGTGTATGTTAAAAAAAATCATAAATATTCTTTCTAAACTGTTGTTATCAAGCTTATCAGTGTCAATATATTGATTGATTATGAATTCAAATCTGCAAACTTGGTTTCTACTGAATTTACAAATTCATGTTCACAGAATATCTCGCCTTTGTAATCAATATATATTTAATTGTAAATCTCTTCTTTTTGTTTAAACATGTAGAACAAGGTACAAAACTGCTTTCCTTGTCTTATTACTGTCATAAAACATAATATCTTTATCTGTGTTTTTGTAACAGATTGGACAACAAAAGTGTCATTGGTCCAAATATTTACATTAATTACTGGATAGTATTCTTATCCTTTTTGTGTACAATTTTCTCACAGCTATCTGAATTCACAAGTGTCATTTGGTTTGTCAATACAAAACTTGATTTGGATGTTTCTACCAGGACATTCTCAGCTTGGGAAGAGTTGTAGCCATCTACATGTCAAAAAAGTGTCATCTGAATTTTGACATTTCTGTTCTTGATTAAATCTTCTTAAGTTTCATCTTAAATTATTAAAATGATTTCTTCCACAAGCCTATAGAGTAAAATGAAAATTAAACGACAAATATCATGGTAAGAAGTCTCTTTTTATTGGGGGATGAGTTTCATTACATATTTCAATGTTCAGTTTTGAAAGTAAATGAAACATTTAATCTGTATACAACATAGATGGAATGCAGTTAATTTATGTTGTCCGACTCTTATTTCTGTAAACAAAAACCTGCATTTTTTTTCAGAATTGAAAACAACATTTTTTTATCTTCCTTTCATCATTTGTTCATTGAAGTCTTGTTTGACTTTGTGAATAAAGGATATATACATGTATGATGAATATGATAGCCACTGTAGTTTATTTAAGAGGACAAATTAAAATGATTGATGGAAATTGATGTTTTTCTGAAAAGATATGAGCATAAAAATGTTGGAAATTGTTGAGAATTAAGAATGACATAAATGTATAGTAATTATGGGTTGTTTATGAGAATATGAAGACAAAAATTGCAATTTTCGCTAATTTGGCCATGTATTTTGTCCATAGGGGATAAAGGGTTTGTTTCTTGCTAATTTAAGAGTTGATTAACTTTGTTAACATGAAAATTTGTTGTTTTTCAATTGTCTTTTCTGTGACTAACAGTTCATTATTCTCTTGTTGAGAAAATTAGGTGACATAATTGCTTGTTGTAATTAATTGTTCATTGTCTGCTATTTCTCAAAATTACTTCAGTAAATGAGTAAAATTAACTTGTATAAATTGTGAAGAAGTTAGTGAAAGTTTAATCTTATGCAAAAATGTTACCCAGAACTGAAGATGGCTGTTTCAGTCGTGTGAAAGCATGGCTTTTGTATTATTGCGATGAGGAGAATTGTTCAATTATCTATGATGAAGAAAGCTGTATCTTTTACTACAGTGAAGAAAAGTATGCAAGCCCACTTTATAACACTATGGTCTCTTGTCTTACAAAAGGTTGGGAATGTTTTCATTTTGAATGCTATTGTTTTATTTTTCTATCTAATGATTAAGCATCATTAGAAATTATCTGAAATGGACTTTTGATAAGGTACTAGAAAAACTAGAAAGTTGTGACTGAATCCTGAGGATTACAGTGCCCTTTGAACTTGGAATACCTATTGATAAATAATAGACTGTAAATTTCTATATTTCCCACAGCAGATTTCTTATTTTCCCAGCAACTCATGTATTTCACACTTATTTCATGTCAACAAGACATTTTGAACCAGAAGTTGATCACAACTGATTTTTATTTGTGTTTGTTCAGGATAGAGGTGATTAGAGAGCAAATATTCACTGTATTGCAATGTCCTTATAATTGATCAAATTCTGAGATGTGAAAAATACGAAAAATTATTTACCACAGTCTTAACATCTTCTTTTAGTTTCATTGCTAAGAAAAAAATCATTTACAAAGGTCACTTTACGTATAAATCAAAAAGGTTTTAACATGTTTATTAAGCTGTAAAAATGTTTCCCAATGTCTCTTTAAATGAGGACTATTATTGAAAAATGTCCTTTTGTCCAATTTTATGACTACAATATCAGACCAATATTACACACAAGTGACCAAACAAAAACCATAAAAAAGGAAATAAAACCCCAAAAGGCCAGACAAATTGGTTGAAAAAGGCAATTTTATTTTTAAAACTTCCTGGGTATAATTCTAATGGACAATTACTTAAAACATTAGATAGTAAAAGATTTGTAAGTCTATATCAGGAGTTTAGCTCTCTTAAAAACTTGTTAACTTATCTTAAATACATAATCACACAAGTTTAGACTGAAAATATATTAATATGGATTAAAATCAGATGACAAGAAATGATTAGATACCAATTACCAATATGATTTTTATGTGCAGGAGTTATCTCCCTTCCCCTTCAATACAAAATGTTCCTAATTAATATGCCATATTTTCTATTCATTGAATATTCATGAAGTAATCAAGAATTTCTAAGATAAACAGCATTCTTTTGATGTGGTCAGATGTTTGACACATTTTAAGATAATTTGATGAATTATAATTTTGTATCAGTTTTCCTTGTTGGAATGTACATGAAGAACATAATCCATCTCATTTCCCCAAGATGAAAATGTTACATAATATACAGATTTAAAACTATGCATGAGGATGAATAACATTAACTTTTTGATTGCACCTTTCCAGAGACATATAAAACCAGTATATTATATGCCTCTGATTATTCATACCCATGGGTGAGTTTCTAATTCAGTTTGCTGATTTTCCAGATTTATATGAAATTTTGACAATGAATATTTAACAAAGCTGTCACTTACACTATGGGAATTTGGAAGCATATATTTTTTACTTTAAAGGCTGCATCATGTCTTAGTAATCTAAAGAGGTTAGAATAACATTTTACAAAAGTTGTATGTTTACATGTTTATAGTCTTTTCATCTTGTAAGAACTATTAAAGTTTGATAGGATAGTAATTGACATTAAAATCAATGTTTTGTTCTTTTAAACAAAAAGCAAATAAAAGTTAAAACAGGCATTTAATGGAAGGAGATAAAGTCCAATTACTGAACAAACAGAATGATAAATAAACAATAGAAAACTGTTGTTTCCTAACACCTGTCTTGGGTATGAAGATCTGAACATGTTTAGATATAGTATAAACTTTGCTTTTTTAAACAAAATGCTATCTAGAGAAGAGAAAATCTTATTAACTGTATACAGTATAAATACAATGTCATTTGGATTTCATTTCTCATATGGAAATTTGTCAAGTTCTGATGCCCACATTTGAAAAAGAAAATGTTGCTTGAGAATTTGAACCAGGATGACAGCTTTCTATTGGATCCGTTATTTCTCGAAACTAAAGGTAATACTGAAATTATATATCTAAAAAGTTCAAAGAACTATGTAGATTTGTTTATTCCCTTCAAAGACAGAACTTCTAAGAAGTTAAACATTTTGTATAATGTTTTATTGGTTAAATTAGCAACTACTGAAACCATTAAAGTTATTGAATTTGAAAACTAGAAATACCCTGTTGATTGAAAAGGACCATAAGGAAATATATATTTATTCATTTATGGGACACATCTGAAGTTTCTGAGTTTGTGATTAATAATTGATATATCAATTAAAAGATGAAAGAGAAACAATAAACATTTACCTGTGCACACCTGTGGAACTTTCATACCTGAGAAAGTTGTCACAGAGCACACTTCACACCTCAGATTGGATAATTGTATCAGTAGCATGCACATTTGGCTTCTTACAGGTATTTTATTTTATTTTCTAACTTTATTTTATTTGAAACATAATTTATAGAACATTAACATCTTTTGTACTAAAAATTTGATAAAAAAATCAAAAGACTGAAATTACCTTGAAGTAAACACTAGAATTTTTTCTTTTGAAAAGCTTAATATATTCATGAAAATATTGAACTGCACAAGTATCAAATTTTATATAATTTATCCATATATCATGTCTTTTGCATATAAATTGTTCCAGTGTCACTAAATTTTGCAAAGAAGGTATAAACCTTAAAAAATTTCATTGATCATTACAGTCACCTTGAACTTTTGTCTGGAAGATGCACCTTTTTGGACACCTGTCTTTGATGTGTAAAAATTTACATTTTTCAATGTCACACGACAGGAAATGCTTCAAGCCTTTTCATAAGCTAATCATATCTTCACAGGACAATGTAAATTAGCTTCTGCTTTGAAATTTAAATATCAGCTCATACCTTTAGACAAAATTCCACAACAAATTGACTTTCAAATTATTCAATGACAATTTGATTTTTGGTTAATCGAGTGGAAAAACTAATCAGCTGGCGATTATTTTCAAATAAAATTTTAAATTTTAACAGATTGTAAACTTGTAAATGTTTTGTTATTTTTGTTTTGTTATATCATTTATGTATGAAATTCATGCTTTGAGGTAAAAGATACATTTTAAACATCTGTCATTCTTAAATATTTTACAAAAGTTGTTGAATGTTCATTGTTACAAAGTCTGTGTTGGCTTAAATTTGTCTAGGATTAGAATAACATTTGTTGAAAGCCCATATTTATCATTTTAGTCTGGACTTTTGTACAAAAGACAGGAAAAATGTTTAAAACTTTTGACACACTTTAATGAAAAGTTAGCAAGGATTTCAAAAGAAAGGTGATAGTTAATTTTAATAGCACTTATCTCCCTTTGTCCTGTTAGACCAATAAAAAGCACTGTTATGTAAATATATGTACTTCAGGTTAGAAAAAAGTACAAAAACCATTTTGGACCCCAGGGCTGGACAATTACAGAAAAGTTTATAAATCTTCTGTATTCAAATAGAACAAGCACCTGCTATTGTCAGGTATTTCCTTCATTAACATATTGTCTATTACTGAACAAACACCTTTACTGTTAATGGAATAGGGAGAAAAAAGGGTTTGAGTGAAACCTTAATGGATACCATCACACCTCAAAGGGATTAGGGTTTCACTCTTTCTTGTGCAATAAGTGTGGTCAATTAAAACATGATTAAAAGTGTAAGTTTTTTGAATGGGAAGCCATAACTCCACTTATGTGAGGTATGAAATTTGTTGTGTTAGGTGTTACTGTGACAAGCTGTTGGACAGGAACAGCAGATGGGGGTCATTCTGTAAAAACATAGGTGATATATAAACTTTGTGCACAATTCCAAAAGTTTTTCATTAGTTAAGAAGTTCTACAACTGTGTACATCGACATGTATCTGTATGAATATTCATCTGATTCCCTATCCTCTTCACCTAGGATGTATCATACACACTTTGGTAGGTCTTCTTCTCATTTTCAAACATACAAATTTGAAAATTTTGTCTTTTAAATTTGCAAAAAAAAATTATTGGTTTATGGTTGGCTGTTTGCATAGTATAGAAAATAAGTAAAACCAAAACTTAGAATTAGTTTAGAAAATTATAGCCTGTTGACAATTTGATACTTTTATTGGATAGAAAACCTATATAGAAAATAACATGTTGTTATGCATATTTGATTTACTGGTCCATGGTAGTACAAGATTTATTTGAATGTGAGTTACAACTTGGTTAGTTGTTGGTAAACTTTTAATATGCAGCCTTCATGTATAAGGCACCAAAGAAACTTGAAAATTATATACGGTATTATGTGTTGATTGACTTTTGTCGTTTTGGTCAGACAGGTGGTAGATGTTTATCTAACATACTTATGTTAACAACTTGTATAATGATTTTTGTCTTTATTTTACAGACTGGATGGAAACTGGAATGGAGTCCGATGTTTCCGACCATCTTGACCAAGAAGAGATGTACCTCATGTTACAAGCAGATATGGTGAGTTTATTTACTGTAATTTTTTGGTGTCACTTTCAAGAAATTGTGTCAAAATTTTCTAAATTAAATTTTCTTCAAGTCATGAGATATATTGAAATTCCATGTATGTTTTGTGTGAAAAAAAAACACAAGCAATAATAAAATATTTCATGGTCAGGTATTGATGTGCTTGTGATTATAATTGTGGGCATCAGAATAAGCATAGAATAAATTCTTCTGATATTTTTTCTAAAGAACATAAATTGATCACATGTTTTCAGTTTTTCCCATTTTATATATAAAAAAAGATGAAGCTTTGATTAATGATTTGACTTAAAACGTAAATTTCTTGAAAGTGATACCAGTGTTAGTCTGTGGCATGGTAGATAACTCTAATTGTATCAGAGAGAATTATAGTCAGTGATTCATGCTGCATGTTATTGTTAAATTTAAGTGTACTATCATGCCCCATGTGGGGCCTTTAGTTTAATAAAAAGTTTCAAGTTTCAAGATTACTTTGTTGAACTTATAATAAGAAGTATCAAACTTGGTGATATATTAAAGAATGGGACCTTAAAAGTTTGGATCTCTATCTAGGAAAAATATTCTTACAAAAAGAAAAATCTAAGTGAAATATCGTTCAAATGTATGTATAAGAAGAAAATATGAAAGAATAGTGGATGATGATTTCAGTAGATTAAACCATCAGCTCACCTGGCCAAAAGGGCCAGTGTGAGCTATTGCCATCACTTTGCATCCGTCATCCATCTGTCCATTGTAAATTTAAAATTGAAAATTTCATGAAATAGCCAATACTGCCATATTTTATGTAAGAATGGGCTAACATTTGACTGTAGAAGCATAATAACCAGCTCTTCAACAAAAATTACAGGTTTTGTGGTCAGCTTTGAATTTTGTATATATGGCCAATTATGCAAATTAGGCATAAAAATCCTTTAAAAAATCTTCTCCTTGGCCAATTGCAACCAGACTTGACTATAATAGTCATTAGATGGTTCCCCTTTCAAAATTTTATTCGGCAGCTCTGGCTTACTTGCAATATGGCTGCACTTACTTGCTATATGGCTGCCATTACTAAAAATAGAAAATTTTATGAAATAGCCTAAGTACTGTATTTTTTAAGAATGGGCTAAAATTTGACTGTAGGAGCATAACTTGCCTTTTAACATATTACAGATATTATATTCAGCTTCAATTTTTTTGACTAATATGGCCAATAAGCATTAAAATCTTCTGAAATGGGTTTTTTTTTTGCCAATTTGAGCCAAACTTGGTCAAAATAGTCCTTAGGTGGTCATCTTTGAAAATTGTATCTAGCACCTCGACCTTCCATCCAATATGGCTGCCATTACTAAAAATAGAAAATGTTATGAAATGGCCAAAACTATATTTCATGCATGAATGGGCTGAAACTGGGACTGTATCAGCATATATATATTAACTTGCTTTTTAACAAATATTACAGGTTTAATGGCCAGCTTCGAATTCTGTGGTGAATAAGGCCAATTATGCAAATTAGGCATAAATTTAGCAAAAAAATCATTGTAAAATCTTTTCCTCTGAAACTGTTTTGCCAATTGGAACCAAACTTTGCCAAAATAGTCATTAGGTGGTCCCCTTTCAAAATTTTATCTGACAGCACTGCTTTTATCCAATATGGCTGGCATAATTTAAAACTGAAATTTCCTGAAATGGTCAGAACTGCTGTATTTTATGCTCTTGGACCTAGATAATGGTGAATTTATCCCAATTTAAGGGTCCCTTTTGGTATTGTGGTGAATGATTTCTGCTGAGTGCCTATATATAAAATTGGTCAGTAAAAAAAAAACAGATGCCAGGTTAGCGATACACGCTCCTTGGAGCCTCTAGTTTCTAGTTTTTAAGGATATTGGAGATTAATTTTAAAATGTTTTGTTTTTTACTGAGATCTCAATCACCATGTCATATTTCAAGATTTTGTATAGTTTCCAGTCTCTTGTCTTATGTACAAAAATTATCAAATTATTAACCGCCTATGGTAAGAGGGAGTCAACTCTTACCACCCTCTTCAGTAATATAGTGGCTTAGGTGCAAACTGAGAAACTCCGGTTTAAAAAATTCCAGTACACAACCACATCACAAGTACAAAGGCTAAAATTATATTCAAAGAATATACTCATGAAAGATTTTTTAAAGTAAACTAGTCCATCCTGATTTCTATTAAGGGCATATGATACAGCTGTCTTCATTAGTCTGTATTTTCACAACAATAGAAATTTTGCTTAGAGCTTATAGTCTAAAGCTACAATAGACTCACATTACATTTTCATTTATAATTATTAGAATGTCCAGAAATAAAGCCATTAATTTGTTCATTGGGTGAAATAGAATTCCTGAACAATTGTTACTATTTGTTGTAGTTTAAAATAGAAAAAATGAATGCCTATATTTTATGTTGTAATGCTAATCAACATACAAGGACATTTGAAAGAAAAATCAATTATGAGATATATTTAAAGAAATGCTTTGTACTAAATGGCAGTAGTTTGGTAGATTTCAGTAATTGATGAGCACTTTGCTCAGTTCATGAAAAAATTAAAGAGACTAGAAATTTTATATATTTTATTAAACTTTTGAAGCAGAAAGTTTCCAAATTCATTCAGAAGGTTGATTTTGTACCCAAAATTAGTCATAAATTTGTGAATGAAGGTACATTTATGCTTTTTAAACCAAATCTCCACACCATATTTAAACTGTATCATATGTCCTTAAATTTCAGATTGTTCTTGGTGAATTATGACAAATATTAACATATATATTTGAAAGCTATAATTGTTTTCTTCAAAGCATCTATAATTTTTGTTTCTTTTTCAGTTAAGCATCAAACGCCAAGAGACAGCATTGCAGACAGATATTGACGAGATCAACCAGAAGTTCAACTCCCTGATAGCCGACGTTGGTTTAGAACCCACTGACTATCCAGTCAACCGACCACCACCTCTGATGGCGAACCCGCCAACGCCTTCCTTCCTGAGGGGAACCACACCCACTGTCAGCCATATCACCTGTCTGGATACCACCACCATCGACGAAGACGTACTCCTTCAGAAGATGCTCCAAGGTCCACTGGTGTCCATCAACTCACTCAGCAGTGAGAGCATCTACGAAGACTCAGCGATGACCTTGATCATCGACTCAAACAGCAACTACATACCATCACCAAAGCCAGTCTCACCGACTAACCTTGTACCAAACATCGACCAACCAGAGCCATCTTCTTCCGACATCAGTAACGCCAGTAATGGTTCCAGTGGTTATCCTAAGTCGACTGAACCAGATTCCTCGTCCGATGACAACCAGTGTGTGCCAGACATTGATGACCGCCAAGCTGAACTCCTTTCCAGACTTCACTACTATGGTGACTTCACGATAGACCGCCAGAACAAGATCAACCACATGACTGCCAGACTCACCAACACACCGATTACCAAAGTCAACCAGAACACCGCTGATGAGACCGAAGCAATCTTCACCAGAGAAGTCATTGGTTGTGAACAAGAGTACATACCACCAGGTTTTGGTAAGCCATCAGTTCCTGCTAGACGCCACTCAACTACTCATTCAACCAGCTCCAACTGTTCATCACCATCACCACGTCACCACCAGAGGGTCAAGCGTATTAGCCGAGCTCAGCGTAACCGTACTAGCTCCTCCCATGGTAGCCGACGTAGCATCTCCATACCTCAAGCCTCATCCACCATGATAGAAGACTTCTCTCCATCATCACAGAGCAGTGGTAGCAGCAAGCACCGTAGCAGTTCCATTCCAAGAGCTTCATCGACCATGATTGAAGACCCAACTTCATCATCCTGCAGACCAATGTCAGCCTACTCCACCGACGACATGGAAAGTGTCTACTGCTGGTCCATTAAAGAGGGTTCCGATGACGTTCCACTAGAAGAATCCTACTACCGTAACATCAACCGTGTCTCCAGTAAGCCACCACTTCCACCAAAGAAGGTCCTGCCATCCAGCTGTGGTACCAGTCTAGCCGAGTCCAACTGTAACAACGAGTCTCTGTCGATCATCGCCTCTACCTCTCATCAGCGAGACCTAGTCACCGACAGCCTGTATGAAGATGTCACTTTCTACAACAAAGCTAAGACTCTACCTCGTACCAGTACCAGGACAGATCTGAATGGTAACAAGTCCAGTGGTAGTTCCATGGAAGCCCGCCGTGCCTCTATGCCAGATATGGTCAGCGTATTAACATCAGAGAATGACAACGTCCAGAGCGTACCAAACTCATCAGCCAGCACCCACTCATCTTCTCTAGAGGAACGACCAGCCATTCCTGGGAAGTCCAGTTCCAGTGGTAGCCACACTAGTCCACCAAACAGCAATGAGACCAGAAACACTCAAGCACTCTGCGACTCACTACTCACCGACAGTCCAAACAGCTTTAGCAGCACTGGTGTATTTGCTCCAAACAACTCGCCGTACTCATCCAGAGCTAGTCCTGTCAGCGAAACCGAACCAATGGGTCCTCCTGCACCACCTACTTCAGTACGATCTCAGTCACCACAAGACAACGTTATCTTCAAGAAACCAAAGAACGTCCTGCCTTTGTGGAAGTTGTTCCGTTTCCGACGCAACAAACCAAAGAGTACCGAGAACATCCCTTCTACACCTCAGCTTCGACCTTCTTCCATACACAGCGATCCAACCTCCAAGAAAAAGCTCTTCGTTGTTCCTTCACCCGAGGTTCATCTAGTCGACAAGAGAGCTGTTGCCAAGAAGTTCCGTCGCTTCAGTGAGAGTTTCCGCCAGAAGGACACCACTCAGATCCACACACTTGCCAACTTGTGATCAACTGATGATGAACTGTGTTAATGAAAAATCAAAATAGACGATTTGTGACTTTTATATGAACATGTGATAAAACATTCTGATTTTTAAGATTTTATTATGTTTTATGGAGATGTACGGGTACAATGTATTGAAATTCATTCATGTAGCATAGGTTACCATATTGTGTTCAAGTTAAGGGGAAAATATCCAAAATGATAGAAGACAATCAAAATGTTTCATTTATAAAAAAAAATGTATAGTAATGTATGCAAAGAAAAATCAACAAATTTTCCAGAAAATCTAGTGCTTTGACATAGACACTTGTAATAAGTTGGTAAAAGCTTGTTAAAGGTGCAATATTTCTGGTAGAACCATGTTTCTGTCTTTTGTGTACTTCTGTGAGCTTTCTTTCCTTTCTGTTTGTTATGTTGTTATGGTAACACAGAAGTTATCTGTGTAATGTTATGTACAGTAATTGTAAAATAATTAATTTATTCATAATTTATGATCAGTGCTATGATATGTAAATAAAAAGATGTGAAGTGAAATATATTTTCTTGTTTTTCCTCAGTGTGTGAAGGGAAGGACAGTAGTGTACCAAAAAAGCTAAATAATAAAAACAATTTTCGATAGTCACAAACATATAAAGTTTATAAGGTTAGCCAGAAAACATAAATAAAAAGAAGGATCATATTGTTACCAAACAAAAACATGGTTAAAAGATTGATTTTAGTATTTACCAACCAAAAAAAAAACAAAAGCACCGTTTAAATTTGACAAAAAACAAAAAACAAAAAAAACACACTATGTTAAGCTGTTTGAATGATTGAATGGTGTTGAATGCCACTTTCAGCAGTATTTCAGCTATATCATGGCAGTTAGTTTTAGTGGTGGAGGGAACCACTGACCTTAAGCAGGTAACTGACAAACCTTATCACATAATCTGGTCAAAGGATGCCAATTCGATAAAAGTGCAACCAACAAGTACATGGTTAGGATTTACCAAACAAGATAAAAAGGAGGACCAATTTCAATGGTTACAAAACAAAAAACTGTTATAGTTTGCAAAAAAAAATGTGGATGGATTTCTGTGGTTCAAAGTTACAAAACAAATACATTGGTATGATTAAGATAAAGAGAGGGTTGACTTTTAAAAAGGCAGCTTTTATCTTACCTGAACAAAAGGGTCATGTGAGCTATTGCTATTACTTGGCATCTGTCATCATCTGTCATAAAGAATCTGTAAAGTTGCTTGGTACAACTAGGTTAAATTGGACCAGACTTAGTTTGAATGTTCCGTGGATGGTTTTCCATACCCTATTTCATTACGACTTCCAGGCTTCTTATTGGCTAGTGCATTTTTAAACTTCTATTCTGACACATCTGTGCTAATTGGGCCATACAGATGACCCCTTGGCTGATACATCTTTTCCCATCATGTTATCTGACTGGTGTCCAAACAAATTTTTTGTCTGATCCAATTTCCAAGATGGTCACCACAACA
>JAOXYH010000008.1:612124-624254 GCA_028566455.1 Botula fusca | reverse complement strand
ATAAATGCGATAAATAAAGGCAAAATAATTCAACCAAATACAAACAAATAAAAACCACGAAGGAACAAAGAATAATTTAAACAAAAGTTTGTTATTGGAATGGGCATTACCATCTTTTATGGGGGAAAAATCGATCATACAAAGCACTCATCTGCCATAAAAACTTATGAGTATAGCGTGATATTTTGCTTATGCCGCGTTAATTATGGAAATTTACCGCAGTGGTTGTTTTCAGCAGAAATGATTTCCCTCATGAAGGCAATTACCCAAAACACTTAATTAACACGAAATAAAACTTCACGTTTCTGCTATTATTGACAGATCTAGAACGAAAAGATGCTTAATGGCAGCAATAATAACTATAATACCAGAAAACTGTCCTTAAAAGATCGTGCATAACAAACCATATGTAATACATGTATACAATTCTTAATCAGCTCAAGTTGGCCAAATCTCATTTTAAAACGCAATCCGTTTTGTACTCTCAAAAAGTTTATACTTTTGGTCATGTTGGTTAACATGTAACAATACACAACTAAACAAGTGCAATTGATCTTGCAATTAGTCCAATGTGTAACTTGTCTTTAACTTGACCCAGAGAGAACTGTTATGATGGAATATAATCTTTATTCGATGTTCATTATTTAGTGTATTGTAAATATTAGTAGGCCCCTAAACGTGGTAATGTCCCTGGATGCTTGTAACAATAAATTGTAAACTATATGACATAACGAAAGTCATGTTATTTGGGAATATTACAAAACCCAGTTTATTTATGCAGGGCACAGAAAACAGACTGAAACAGAATTAACGCAGCTCGATTAAGAGTATAGAGGATAACCAAAATCACATCTAGAAGTAAAAAATCATGGATACTGGCAAATCAAATGTGAGAACAATAACACCCTACCTTGTCAAAGTCAAATGAGGTGCTTCGGAAGGGTAAGCACTTCCTGCCTTGTCACCAAATATTCGTAATGTTCCAATTCATAAAATAAAGTCAAAACCAGAAAGCAGTCATAGTAAGGAGGGTTGGACAAAATTCTGATCTGATAAAAGAAGCAGATCAGATGTTATCTGAAAGACTGGTGCTGTACTGCGGTCACTCAATTTTTGGGAGACAAAAAATGACAATTTCTAAGGGACGACAACAATCTTTGCTTCTAGTAGCTTCATTATAAGCAGAGACACTCTACGTAGGAAGTTAGAATAGAATAGAAGCTAGAGTAAGTGTAAAAAAATCATGTTCATACACCACTTCACCACTTAAAAAGTCCCCAAAATTTAATAAAACTACGGAGTTATCTCCCTTATGCAAAGCTCTGTCCGTAGATGGTTTTGGCTTGCTATTTCGGTCATTTTGGCGTGTTCTCGCTTTTACATAATTTTGATGACAGTTGTGGTCTTCCAAAGTTTTGGTCCCTAGCACGAAGAAGAGTAATCAATTTACTAAATGTGCACATCCGATGCACCAAAATTGGTATGAAATGTATCACCTTGTTTCACATATCATACAATATGTACTGCTCAAATGCTAACGGAATCTGCGCTAATACAGGGTTTTCAACCTCAAGTAATAAACTTTACCACTCCAAGAAAACTTTACCCCAGGAAGGAAAATGTATAAAGCAAAAAAGTAGCAAAATTAAATAAAACATCATCAAAACCAGCACATATTCCCAGTAGCCCCCTTTTCCAAACCAAATAAAACTACCAAAGAAAAACAAACTGTATCAATACTGTATTCGATAAAGGAACGAGTGTTTAAATACATACATGAGAACATATTTACACGTATTTCCTATTTACTTTCTGGAATTGATTGAAAAGGTGACATTAAATGGGAGTTTTATATTGGTCTTGTAAAGTGTTGACTTTTACCTGAATGCATTATGATGGAATTTATTATAGCTTCCCAGAGCTGTTAAAGTTCCTAAGGCCAGAGAGTATGTGAAAACAATCTGTGTTCCTGCATCCACCCACACCTACAATTTGCAATAAAACCTGAGCTACAATTTTATAATTTAAGTAGAATAAGCACTGATCGTAATAATCTTAAAAATGCATATACAAATATAGTGTTATCTGTGATTACAGAGTTTGTCTTGTCCTTATTGCCTCTGTGTAAACAATAATCGCAATTCCTCTCCGATATAAAATTTATCAAGAGTAACTAAGTGCGACATATTGGTCAAGGTGACCTTATTATTACTGAATGTACATATACTCCTCAAAATGCATTCCCGCACCAAATTACAATTGTAGGATTGAACTCTGAACTTAAACTTAGTCGTAAAAATTATTAAAATTAACCGATTATTATTTATGCATGTTGTGTGTGTAACCAGTATGCAAAGTTTCAATAATGATGAATGCAAACTGAATTTACACGAACTAGCCACTACAAGTGTTGCGGATGAACAGATTGAAGCTTTGACCGTTGCAGCGACACTGGTAACAATTTGTGAGATAAAGACGCAGACGGGCATTAACACATACAAGCCGAGGATATTCACAGAGTACCGCATCTACTTTGTAGAGACGAACTAGAAATGCACATTATTCAATAAATGAAAATTTATATATCTTCCGCATTTTGCATTTCATGTTTATATTTGGACTTCCGACTTTCCATTCATCAGCAAAAAGTATCATAAGAGAAACTTTGGAAGTATTACTTGTGAGATTTCATGCCAGTTATATGTTGGTGATAGCTTAATCATCTACCTGAGTCTCCAGTAATTTAGACCAATCAGGAAGTAAGTAATACTTCAGTCCCGTTGAAGCTCCATCTAGTGTGACTCCTCTTATCAACAATACAAACATAAATATGTATGGACTGGTAGCAGTGAAATACATAACCTACAACAAAAACAGAAAGCTAGATAAAGTTATTTGACAATATAAACATTATCATAGTGTATAAAATATTGAACTTTCTAGAAAGGATGAAATTTTTACTTTTTGCAAATTATCTAAAACTTCATTATTATCTTTAACAGTAATTACTTTTAAAGCATTCCATTATCTAGAAAATTGTGAAACAGCACTTTAAAGAATTTATCAAATGGAATAAATATTTCTTGTTAAGATTCGAATTATAGAGTTAAGTTATCAGTGCTATTTGTTTTGTACTTAAATAAAGCTGATGGGAGGATCCAACGATGACCTGATCCTGTTCTAACAAATAAAAAAGGCAATTAACATTTACACAAATACGGCAGACAATGTAACAGATGACTGAGTGTATTCTGTTAAAATTTAGGGAAAAGTTCTCACTAAAGTCGGTCTGATTGTACGCCTGGTTAATCTGTATATTAAGCTTGTTGTAACACGAGCAAATGGAATCTACATGTTTTAAAACATCCCAAACTAGTGCCATTTAAATATTGCTATTTACTTAAACTTCTGATTCTTTTCAAAATATATGCAACTGTGGCTCTAGTATAAGTATTTTCATGTTAGATGGAAAGCTTAATAATAAAAAGCTGACTAACGCATCCATCTTGTTTTTTTTGAAAGCTACATCCATTTGTATTCATTCTATGTTTCGACCAAGTCAATAACTTTTCCCAAAATTTATGTGTCAGATTACTTTCTCATACATCGTCATTGTCTTCTGTAATGATCATAAATAAAATACATTGTCATGCTCCCATGAAACAAAACGAAATGATCTTATGAACTATTAAAACTGATGCTGATTTAAATACTAAGGTGTGGAAAGAATCCCCATTTCAGAGGAATCGCATCCGACACATAAATCACCTTTCCGGAGGATTTAATGCCCTTCCAAATGCAGAAATACACGATGATCCAGGCTAGTAAAAGGCAGAGGGCTAGGTCCCACTTGATGGCTCCAGGGTGGTCCACACCGCTGGACAGATTCAGCACTTTTCTCCTGAAGAAAGTGATGGCTTAAAATAACATGGTTGCTTCCGGATCATCACATCCGGTCACCATTGTGGATTACATGGCTTCTTCCGGATCGTCACATCCGGTTACCATATAACTTACCTCAATTTGCATGCATGTAAACATTTCCTAGCAGATTTTTGATGCAGTTTGTGAAATAGGCAAAATATTACGATGTTTTTCTAAAATAATCATAATTCACCCAAAATTGATTCTTGACCTTATAGATTTCTAGCATTTATTGGTAAGCTTTTAAAATAAAGTTGTACCTTTTAACAAATGTCCGAGAACTATTTTATTTGTATAAAATAAGAATGGAGATACTGATCACAAATAAAAATTTGAGTTTTAGACCTCAAAATGTTCAAGACTGGGATGTTGTAACAAGTATCTGAAATTGTCCCACTCCATATGTATATTCAAATACTGAACTGATTTTTTGTTTTTGCATTTGTTAAGATTCCCAAAACTTTACACAGTATACAATCATCATTGATCAATTGAATTAGATAAACTTTACATGTAAGTAATATACTCTTCAATGATGGTAAACCTTCAAAGCTGTATACATCAAATATTTGAACATAGCTTCGACAGCAAATACCCGAGTAAATAATTACATTGCATATTACTTCCGTGACAAAGCATGAAAAGAAAGAAAGGCAATCTTGCTATTAATATTTTGTAGAATGTAAACTGCTGGATAGATTTTATTTGCTTTTGTGAAGTATTAAATCAAATTGATAAAAAAGTACGCATTTTGGTTGATTTACATTTGATTACAGAAAATTAAATTCAAAACATAAGTAGAAGAAACCCAGTCATCCAACTGTGATTTTCATATTTTTTTCACTAATGTTCAAACATAATTTCAACATAATCGATAGAATTTCTTTTCATGTGTCTTAAGCTTGAAATTTACATGTAATACACAAACATTATATACCTAGCATAGCTAAAATCATATTGAAAAATATTCTGTATCTGCAGGTAGTCAATATAAAACCATAAAAATTCAATTATAATTTGTGGCTAGACAACCACATTCAAATACCCCCTAGACTTAAAATGAGAAACATGTTTTCGCCTGTAAAAGTACACATTTAAATAAAATTGATATATACATATATATACTTTAAACATCCGTTTTGAATGCCTATTACAAAAAGCATTTTGAGGAAATGCAATAATCCTAATTCCAAGAAATAGAATAATAATTTAAGAATTACTTACTCCCAAAATTCCGTAACAGGATCACATTTTGCCTTTAAGCTGCTGATATTGGCTGTCACATTGGACGAGGCGTCATTAATTGCAGAGGTCACGTAGGTAACAGTAGAGTTGACCAGTGCCTTGGACCTATTCAGTGCCTTTTCTCTGTACAGCTTAGTACAGTTTTCAGAATTCCACTCGTTGTCACCATGCGACCATGGCAACACGGAATTAAAAGAGGAAAACAAGTAATACAACGCCCAAGTCAGAATTATGTTGTATTCACAGTTGAGCAAGAAAACAATAATTGCAGAGGCAAAGCCTATTCCTGAAACAAAAATAAAATTGCTTTAATCTATCTCGTGGATGCAGATTCTATCTACAGTCATCTTATACCTTGAATATATGCATATAAAACCGACCTGAACGATATGCAGATTCCCTAATTCAGTTGTGATTATATGTTCACAATAACAAAGGTCTTGGGGAATATTAAAAACTTAGCAAATGAAAAATCATGAGGATAATAACGTGATATGGTATACAAAAATTGAACAATGGCACCGCAAAGCAGATCATCCATTCCAAACAACACATGTTTGGAATAAACTTGATTCTGCACCTATCAAATTGTGACTTGACGTTTGACCATAGACCCTGAACTGAAATATCGGCAACAGAATACAGAAGCAACAGGTGAACTCGTGAATCCAGAGACAAGGCAAAAGTCTAAAATGAGTTTACGCTTCACCATGAGAGCAGTACTAGTATTTCAACTTCATGAGTATCGGATTTAAAACTGCAGGTCCATTTGACCAAGAAGGGTGCTGCGGCACTTATATCTGCCCGTAACATATTTGCCACTGTCCTTTGACCTGAATACGATCAAATTTATCACTATATGTTAACATTACATTCTGGTTATGCTTTTGCATGATATTGAACTTTGGCCTCTAAATTTGACAACCAATAGACTTTTTGCGTTCTTCATGAGCAGTCAGTTTCCCACAACTGGTTGAAAGACGAGATATATTGTACCTATAAGTGTTTTACAGTTGGACGGACACACTTACGGGTGACGTGACCTTTACCTTTGACCTTCAAAATCATCAGTATTCATGCTTTCTTCGAGAACAATCAATATACATATGAGTTTTGTAGGTACTGTTTGAAAGACGAGGTATCGTATGCCCACATGTCAGGATGAATTTCAAATGGGCATTCATGTTACTATATTTGCGCTGTAATTTTATTTAGGGAATAACAGCTTCACTATATGACTAAACGAATGATCTTGCTACCTTGAACTATGATTTTAAGAATGAAGCATTGGAAAAAATAAATACAAGTCTTGTCGTTCTTTTTCAATATAGGTGGTGTATGTTTTGCTACAAAAAGGTAATTTCTATCATTTTATGTCAACTTACCTTGAAACAAAGGAACTATTTTCCAGGCACTAACTCCACCTTGAGACATAAACTGTCCTAGACATACTTCCAGAAAGAAACACGGAATACCACACAGTATGACAGCCAAAAAGTAAGGAATTAAAAACGCACCTAAAAAAACAAATCAGTTTGGCAGTTCTTTTGCTATTAATGCATTTTTCTAATCTATAGTCCGTTACAGCCTTGCAACATCAAATATCAGCTAAATGAAGAAATTGGTTTATTATCTAATTATCTGAAATGAATAACACGCTATTTCTGAAAATTCAAACTCAGTTTTTTCACTTGGAATACAGCTGACATTTTCAAGTTATTTACTGGCTTCAATTTGTCTTTATATGTGACATGGTATGTAAGTTACCTGTCAGCGACCACAGTACCTCTGTCTTCCTCTGCCACCGCCACTATATCTCAGTACCGTGATATAAGCTGAAATACTGCTGAAAGTGGCCTTAACCATTCAATCAGTTTTCTTAAAAGAATCTATTTCTTAATGAGACACCCACTTGAAATATAAAATAGATGACCAAAGTACATATTCAATCAGTTGGACATGGCCGGATCTTATAGGATAACCGTATTCATCTTGCCCAACCTGTACAATCGTACACAAAGAAAGCGTAACTAAAGAAAAGATGTCGCCACAATGAAGAGAGATCTCTGAGATATAAAATGTCATGACTTCGGTAAGAAGAAGAGTTTCTCAGTTTAAAACACGTAAATGTCACTTCTAAAAGTCGATTTTTAATATACGTCTGTTCACTTGACTTTGAAACTGGCTATTGGCAAAATATGTGTTAGTTCTATTTTAACATATTGCTCATTTTACTTTCTTTCCATTAAAGGGGCAGGGGTATATGTTCAGGTCAATGTGATACAAGCATCTCTCATATCACAGAACTGGAAGCTAAAAAATTTGAAAAAAAAATGAAAACAGTTAAAATAAACGCACTTTTAGAAATGACCTTTATTAAGGTGAATCTACCAAAGTTATATTTGTCCAACAATTTTTCCATGCAAATGTTTTCTCAAACAGGCTGAGCTCCAGGGTGTTTATAACTGAAATATTTAAAGCATGACATTTCCCATAAATAATTACCGCAAAGTTTTGTCGTCGTATGTAAAACATCACATCAAAACGTCCTATATTAGGGACCTTCACTTCAAAATATCCAATATTCATGTTTTATATTGTACTAGGTTATGACAATTCTGTTCAGTTAAACATATACTGCGCCGCATTTCAACAGAATAACACGCAGCTATGTCTACTCTTTAGTCAGAAAACATACGCCGTGGAAATCATGTAATAAAGATCTTTTTCTGTGATAAAGATGTTTTTCGATTTCTCCATGGCTATCCGGTTATAACCCCCCTTTTTTAGTTTCTAAAGTAGTATTAAATCGTGTTTATACATAATATTATCTATTTATTTGAAAATTTAGCATTTTTATTTCTTTGTCATGACCAGGTGGCCATAAATATTTTGTTTACCATAATCAAGTACATATACCTTTCTTAACCATAATAAATGTTTTATTCACCAAAAATATTTAATCCAGATATGGGGTATCACATCTAATGTGAAGAACAATGACTTAACATTAACAAATTGAGTTTAAATATCGTTCATTAATAAAATTGTGAGAATAATAGCCATAACTGTTTCGGGTGATTTAGTGTGGTATATTATCTTGCATATGTTTATTGTAATCTAAGAGTTCCCGCCTAGTTTTGAACAACTATAAGCACGACTTACAATACCGCTGTTCGCAGCACCACATAACGACTTAATACACAATAAATAAAATGTTCTATGTTTACAAACAAATCGAACTGATTTGCAACACACTAACAAAACAGAGTCTGTGTGCATTTTCCACATAATGTCAATTTCCACTTATATTTCATGTGGAATTTGGCTCTAAAAGTAACAAACTCAAGCAAAAACCAACATGATAATTTGTACAAACATGCTATATCCTTAAATACACTTTATATGAAACTATCTTTTGGTTCTGAAGTAGGCTCAATGTTTCCTTTAACCAAATAAGTCGAAAAAATAGCAAAAACGGTAATTTATGCATTCTTTCCAATTAGGCATATATTTATGACGTCATCGTGACCTCATAACAATCACTGTACCATCAAGTAAGTATACTGGTAGTTTATATGTAATTAATCAGTAATAACATAGTAAATTTTCGAGATGATTCCTCACAGTTAAGTTTTTAGAAAAATGACCCTTATCATGCCTTGTCCTTTCACATGGTTATACTAGTTTAACTTCATTGGCGATCAACCTTTTCTGCCTTTGCAAATATCTCTCTGTATGTATGTATATTGTCGAGTAACTAATGACAGTGTTGGTTAAATGACTTTTCTAGTCATTACATATATGAATTACTGATTTAACCCTTAATATTTGATCAGAACGTATAATGTAAATTTTACTTTTACTTGATTGTTTTAACTTAATACTGTAGAGGAACACATCGAATTATTTGTATGACTACACAGTTAAACATGGAATATTCAAAGCGGTTATCGGCAAAAATATAAAAGCGTCTCTAAGGTCAATATTGGCGAGTTTTCTCGATGCTTTGCAGTAAAGTATGGTTGTTTTACCTGTTATTGAACTAACACCGACTTTGTTGAAGATGGTTATAAAGGTTGCTCCTTTGTTTTCCAATAGTGTTCTCCGCACATTAAAACCATATCATTTCTTTTAAAGGAAAACAAACATAGGCTTACCTCCTCCATTCCTATAGCAAAGGAAAGGAAACCTCCAGACATTCCCAAGTCCGACAGAAAACCCAACACAAGCAAGGAGAAAATCTATCTTCTTCCCCCAGACTTCCCTCTTCTTCAGCTTGGGCTTAAGAGGGTCTGATCCTGTTGACGATGTAGCCGTTGTGTCTGAAGACATCACTTCCGGGTCATCTAGATCTTTTGGTGGCAAGGTATCGGGCACCCAACTAGTAGTTTCCTTTAGATCATCCATTTCTGAAAGAGATGAAATTCTTTAATTATAGTATGCTACCTCTTTTATAAGAACAGACGCTTTTCTGACAATACATAACCTTCAAAATCAAGCTGCGAGTCTCTCTTTTCAGTTTAGAAGTCTGCACTATGTATTTATATGCGAGCCTTTTCTTGTTTATATTTTCATGGAAATTATGAAAATAGGGCACCGTAAATAGAAAGAGCATGTGACTATTGACATCACTAGCAACTGTACGAATATAATATCATTAAGTGTTAACTTCTGGCAGGTTTTCATCTTCTTTCTCCTTGACAATGACCTCGGTATATGAAGGATTTGCATTATTATGTAAACAGTCGTGTTTTCCTGCTCATTTAATCAGCAAAAATGTTCAAACGTCTTCACTCATTCTTCTGCATTGACATGTTTTCAGTCATAAAAAGTTAAATGTAAAGTATTTAGACCTTTCCATTGACCAACTGACATTCTGATTATTTTGTTTGTTTGTTTTGTTCTTTTTTGTGTTTGTTTTTGTTTTTTTATTTCCACAAGCTCCTGTTTTTTAGGTTCGTTACACATCATTGCGAAACTTGGTATATATATGGGGTTTAAAAAAACTATTTGAAACGGAAGGCCATACAGCGAAATCCTTTTTTCTTAAAAGTTATCTCCCCTTACATCGTGAACAATGTTCCCATTCCCATAACATTGAAACAAAACCTGGTGAGAAGTGTTCAGTGAATCAATGCGCAATATTGTTACTTTTGTGGAGGGGACCCGTCAAGCCCTTTATACATTTGAGTTATGAGATATATATATTTAAAACTCAAAACCAAAATAAACAATAAATTAAATTAATTTCAAATGCATTTCAACACATACATCTTGTGCATTATTTTATTTCCATATTATATGGAAATGGAAATGAAAATGGAAAGACCTATCAATCGTTCTTAAACGATTGGCATCTAATTTTTTATATTCTCTTTTCGTACCGTTCCAGTAACCCAAATCGTAATTATTAATTGACATAAAACTAAGAATAGATCTCGAGATCTTCATGATAATTTATAATTAACAACAGTCATTGAAGATATGAGTTTAGCTTTGCAATTTACTGCAAGATCCTCCATATCCATATTTGACTGTGCATGTGAAGATTTTATTACAGTTATTAATAATTCTATTGATGCTTAAACGCCTCTTCAACGTTTGATGTTTTATGTAAGGAATGTGTTCAAACTGAACAACCCTTCAGTACCAACAAATCATAATAAAGATGAATGCGTTTGAACGATGTTTTCAGTGCCAAACGTCATATGACGTTCGAGTTTAGATATATATTTAGCTTTTTCCATTTAAGAGTGCATGTCCGGTCAAAATATTTGTCCTCACAAATTCTGTTGACAAAATGTGCAAACTTGCTCTTGTTCCCTATCTCCACCTCGTTTGAAGATAAATCATATAAAATTTGGTCAAATTTGCCAACAAACTTGTTTTCTAAAACAAACTGTCCAGTTTGAACCACACTTTGGACTACATTTACCTGTTGTACCTGTGATTCAAGTTTAAGTGACTGAGCTGAGGCAAAGGTTGAACAAATATCATGATAACTTATTTTCGTTGAGGACATGAAACCTTACTCTAATAATAAATAAAAAGGTTACTGCGTTATGTATGTTATATCATGTACTATGTAAATGAAAAAAAAATCATCTTAATGCGGAAGATTCTTCTTTTGAGTGCCCGACTTTTGTTTGTTGTTACCTTCCGTGTAATGACGCAAATTGAAAACATGCAAATGACGTGCTTGTTTCACTTCGGAAAATGATGAACACAAACAGGGAGTTCTTCATACCAGTGATTATTCCAAATGGTTTGCACATTACACAATACAACTGAAGTGAAAGAGGTTTCAGATATGAAGTATTTTACCTGCTGGTGTGTTTTAGCAGGGGAATGCTAGTCTGAATCGATAATTTCTTTGGTCTCGAAACTGTCCCTCAAATTTCTAGGAAATATTAACAGATCCAAAGTCAAATACTTCAGACCTCTCGAAATAAATTTGTTTTGAGTTTCTATAAATACTCACATATTTTATTCTTCCGCTAAAATTGAATGAAATATTTCCTCATTTCATTTCTTGACTGAGCTTGCATCGAAGGAAAGCCCCAATTTTGAACAGGTCATTTTATTTGTGACACACTCAAAAGTGAATTCTATGGACCTTAGATTACGCTTCGACACTCGAGGAAAAAAAAAGAATCAAAGCTGGAATGATGTTAAAATGGTATTTTTCGTAGTTTAAAGTATATATGAATATGATGCGTATTTAAACTAATTATTCATATTTACACTAATGCATTCTGTCATGCTATCAATCTGTAACTTAGCAAATAGTTGATGCGTAATGCCGGACCGTCAGTCGAGAAATATGCCCTTTTTTACACATGATCTTTTGTATCATAGTACTTTCACTCACTTTAAATGAAATGAAAATAAAATATTTTTGTATTGTCATGATATTTCATCTCTAGTTAAGTTGCCGTGCCAAGAACTAACAAAAAAT
>JAOXYH010000008.1:561096-574083 GCA_028566455.1 Botula fusca | reverse complement strand
ATGAGTATAGGACAGTCTAGTCTGACGAGTTTTTTAAGAATTTTGGTTCTTTGAACATACAAATTTTTTGTCTAGTTAAGATATAATGACCTTGTCACTCCTCCGATATGGTTTAAATGAAATTTGGTTTACTTTGGATCATGAGTTAGGGTGATGTTGGCAGAAAGTTCAAAGGACATTGGGGTCATATTTCAATCTTCTCCTCAGAAACAACTTGGCCAATTTCCCTTTTCAGAAATATATAATAAGACAGCACTCACCAACCAAGATGGCCACTGTTGCTAAAAACAGAAAATAAATTCTCCTCTGAAGCAGAATGGCCAGTTGGGACCAAACTTTGGTGGAATGGTCCCCTTTCAGATTTATGTTCAGTGACCCCGACCTTCATCCAATATGGCCGACATCAGCAGACATAGCTACCTGTGTCTCCAATGGGCAAATCACATCTTAATAACTGCTTCACTCTACTCACAACCTGTATGACCACTGAAGCCCATCACCTCTATGGAGCGAGATCTTGCCCTGCTTTTTAAATTACAGATATAGTTTCACTCCACATGCAACTGTACATAAGGTTTGTTACCTGCCCAAGATTGTCAATTCCCTCAGACTTCCTCCGCAACTAAAACTGACCGTCATGATATGACTGGAAGTGGCATTAAACCCAATTTACTGTACCAATCTTGCAATAAATCCATCTGTTCTATAGTTTTTTACGAAGTGTTTAATTTTCACTGAATTAGAACATATTGTTACCGTGGTGGCAACTTTAAATTATTGCTCCTCTTGTAATTCCCACCCATTTTTCCTGGATGTGTTTTTCTTTCCTTTCTTCCTTCCTGTTCTATTTTGGCCCTTGCAGTGTGCTTTGGACATAGTATTATTTAAAATAGTGACGGCATTTTGTTTGTACATGTGAGTGTTGGTGATGGTGTGGTTCTAGTCGAGGTTCATCGCTGTATTTCCTACAGGCAAAGGTTCTTTGTCAATGACACAGGTTTCAGGATGTTTAATTCATTGCATTCTGGTCATTAGGGTTGTATTTGTACTTAGTTTCGAGGTTCATTATTTACTGGTAATTCCTGGTTTACCCGTGAGTGAGCAGAAATTTCGAGTTTCATTTCATGGTGATTGAAGCCTTCATCATGTAAGTCCAGGTTTCTGTGCTACAGGTTCATGAATGAAGGCAAGTCTTGGCTTTTTACGGAAGTGTGTCTGCACTTTCACCTTCTGGGGTTGTGTGTGCTATGCCTTGAGTTAACAGGGAAGCTTGTCGACTTGATGGAGGAGCATTGGCCTGCATTATGGCAGAGGTTCCTCGGCTGGAATTATTCATCTATTAATTTAATTTGTTCTCGCCACGATATAGCTGAAATATTGCTGATGTGGCATTAAACAGTACCAATCAATCCAGCAACCACTTAACCAATTTTGCATTTTGATTTGGATTTTAACTGCAAACTATACTCAAGGCAAAAGCTCTTAACAAGTCCATACATGTATTCCCTCTTTCACTGGTATGCCCAATATGAAGTCAAATGCCAGCAAATAGAGCTAGCAATGCTATAATATGGGAAGCATTGTCCAGTTTCACTGGAGCCATAAACAAAAGGAGGCTATATAAAGGATCTTAACAATTATAAATTTGCATTTTACTACAAATGCAGGGCAAGAATGTTTTGAGAAAGTTTACAAAAGATCTCCAAATATCAGGTTTGCTCACCTATAGGACAATAAAATACGCATTTAAATTATGGTTTATTTTATTACTGTAAAACTCTACATTAATATTTATAATAATATAAATGTAACTGCTTAGAAAAATCTTGCAAAATATATCTACATTCTGTTCCAACCCTGGTGAACCTTGTCAGTAAAATATCATATTCTGGTTACATTAAAAAATTCTTAAATATCTTATCCCTTTTCATCCCAGAAATATCCCTAAAAACGATTTAAGAAAATTTCCATGGAGAGTTATATAAGCATTATTTCTGCTTAAAATGAATTTTAAAGAAAATGGAAGACATCATAATTTGTACTTACTTCCTTTTTCAACCAAAATATGAAATTTTACCTCTTTTTCCAAATTTCGTGAACAACCATTAAAATTAACAAACAAAGCATGCTTCTAAAAATATAATCACATTCATAAACACACATAAAGAAATCTACAAACCTAGTCAATTTTGTAAATACCCAAAACAGAACTATCGTCAAACTTTTATGTATAAATTACACACTAACAAAAATAGTCTATAATAAATGGATATGATTATAATACATAAAACAATAAAAATATCACAAGGAAAACAATGTTCAACAATATAGGTTATACTGAAATGGCTAAAAAATTGGACGGAAACCCTAGAAACCCTTTAATCACACAATTGTAAAACTGATATATCTAAAACTGTAAAAATAAAAGTCTATCACAGATAAAAATATTTGGTCCAGAAGCACCAATAAACAGATTTTTCAAATAATTTATACTTTTAATTTAGTAAATGACGCATAGTATTGTAACAGAATTCATAAATAAAGAAAGTGATGTCCGATTATCCATTTTACCCTATACAATTTTGATTATCCAAGTGTAAATTTATAGATGTACGACATCGGAATGTAACATATAGTTTTTTGTTTTCAGATTTTAACGATATAAAGCACTAACAATAGAAAAATAAATAAATAAATAAATATAATCTGTGTGAACTGTAATATTACATGTGAATGTCTGTAGCCGACCTTTTGTTAATGCTGTCTCATGTGAGTATGAGCATGTTAAACTGTTAGGTACACATGATGAAGTTTAAAAATGGTTAGATTTTTCTTTCTGAAGCTCAATTACACAATTTCTTCGAGATTTGCAACAGTAACAAGTGCACACCCCAGTGGAAATTTTCCAAAATTTATCAATTTGATCCAGTCATTTCTTCATATTTTCTAGATTTTATTAATCCTCATCCAAAATAGTTTTAATGAATTTTGTTAAAGACACTGAATTTGAACTATATATACTGTTCTAAAACAATTCTCTCACTACAAAGATAAACAGTGTATAAACATGAATACAATTTCCCCTCAACATTACCAAATATGGACATGTGCGTCTGCAACAAGTCACCTGACAGTACCAAATATGGAATTAAGTGTCTGTAACAACATTAACAAATAGTGTTAACACTTCTGTATATTGTCAACTAACAACGGGATCCATTTATTTCCATCTAGAATAGTGCATCTGAAAAGATAGCAAGAACTTGGTGTTAAATCACAGCAAAAACAGCAACGGTGTTAAAGGTCTTTAGATAGTTTTCCTGTTGAGACATACAGCTGTACATATGTATATTAGCATCATACTGCATAAGTCAGTAAATTAAACTGAAGTCCTAGTTATCGAACAGAAATCCAGTTACGACATCACAGAGAACATCATACTATTCTGAATTATTTTGAGCAATACTTGACCGAATCAATTTAGGCAGTGTTAAATATATCTCTGCTATTAAAAAGTTGAACCAGTTTAAATAAAGTGGAACTTCAATCGCTCGAACTGCAATGGCTCAAACACCCTGGATGTCTCCAACCCTTTTTGTTGTCCCTTTGCTCAGGTTTGAACATTTTTCAACCTCTATAGCTCGAACATCCCTCTAGCTTGAAATTTTCATTGGTGCCTTGAGTGTTCAAGCCATTGAAGTTCGACTGTACTGAAGTTTCACATGTCTTTATAAATAACTAGAAATCTGTTTGCTGACATACATGACTTGAATAACACAACCTTTTTTTGTTAAAGCACTTGTACATCCCAAAAAGCAACAATAGTTACAATATGATGCTTGGTAAAATCACATTTAATATCAGACATGGTAGAGTTCTTGTCTAAATAATCAAATGCAGTTGCTTCTGGTCTAACAAGAAGAAACCAACAGGTCAAGTTTAAAATAATTACAAAATGTGCAAGAAGTGCCTGTATTAATGACATGATCTTCTGTTAGTTAAAAGTTAATGATGCAACTATGGTTTTGTTAAAATATGTAAAGATACGAAGTATCTCGATTAATTACGAAGATGATATAAGCATCTTGATAAATAACAGAAGTACAATAGTAAACTGGGAAAGAAGATTAAACAGACATAGACAAATGGAGAATGAATGGAAAAACAACAAAACTTTTATGAATGAAGAGTTCTAATTTAGCCAGTTTATCAAGGTATTTATCGTCTTCTACAACCGACCTGAACTATATGGACTTGCAATTCGTCTTGGACTTGGGGAACGACTACGAGCCCTACGTGATGGACTCAGTGAGCGGGAGCGGGATCGTGTACGAGCACTTGGGCTAACTGAGCGAGATCGGCTTCTGCTTCTCCTACTAGCTCCCTGAAAACAAAATAAGGAACATCATAAATTTATAAACACGTCATCTTTTCTTTAAAATTCTGAAAAATATAATATTACAAAAACTGAAACGCAAGTTCCTGTGTCAGACTAAATTCAATGAAAAACTTTCATGTTAAGTATTTATAGTAATGTACTGTAAAATTGTGAAAACGTTGATTTACCTGTATTAGCACACATTGTAGAAATATAAAGAATTTTGTAAAAAGATGTATAAAAAATGTTAAATTTCTACAATTAGTAACACTCCATAACCAAATTTACTGATTTCCACAAATGAAAATACACTAATTTTAGGTAGGAACTTATTATACAATTTGAAACTTGTGGAATATATCGAAAAAAATATTACAGAATTAAGTCTGCATGTTTGCCTTTTTTAGGGGAGGGGTTACATAAATCATTTGTTGGATCAACTAAAATATATCATATGATAAACCCTAACACCTAAAGTTACCTCTCTGTCCAGTTGGTAATAGTCTATTGGCTGTTGATAAAATACCAAATGTAATTTTTGTTAGTTTTTTATCATCTTTTCAAGTATAACAAGTTTTATTCTTAGATAACGAATGAACAGAATAATTATCAGCAATGAAATGAGCCTGTTAGGGCAATCCAATACAGGTTATACACTGGTGTATCTATGGTCAAAGTCACAATTATTTATCATCAAATCAGCAAGGTCACTGCAGAACAATTTCCCCTACCAGCCCTAGAAGGTCAGTGCAGGTTTATTGATATGATTGTCACTCAGATCCGAGGGAAAGGCATAGGGATTGTCAATAATTAAATTCTCCTGCATGGACTACTTTGGACAACAATAATATTGGAAATTATAATAGAATGCCTCCTTTCAAACATTACCATAACCATAATCTTTTAAACGAAAGACATTGCTAGGTTATGGCTGTTCAAGTGAATAAAGTTCCAAATTCAATTATGGGCACATGGACATACAAAAATGAGACTACTACATACACAAAGACAATCACATACAAAGGAATTGTAATGACAACACCACAAACCACATGTTTAATGGTTATATGAAGTGCAAGTGTGTCCATACATTTATACAATTCGTTCATAAGTAGTATCAGTTCTGCAATATCATATAATACTTATTCAAAGTTCTCAATAAAATTCAAAGTTATTAGCATATTACTGGGGTCAATAAAACAAGAGACACAGAAAGAGAGTTACCAAACATTTCACATAACAAATTACATGTACTTCTCTTTTTCCAATGTAAAGGCATATCAGATATTTTAATAACTCTACTAGCTCTAAATGTCCATGGATGAAAACTGGAGTTGCCAAAATCCAGATATCAGGAAAAATTTCTATGTTTTGTTAAGGAATATACTGTGGCAATAAAACCCCAAAATCAGGAAATCTGGCACATTCCAGAAAACTTTTGCCCATGAAAGTTTGTCTGTCAGGATGAAAATGAACAGCTTCTTTTCACATCCCCCATGTAAAATCACCGTAAATTGTCAAAGCCTTACCAGTGACGCTCCCCTGCGAGTACATGCCTCTCCTTTCATCAGAACTTTAGATCCCTGCATCAGACCTGGCCAGATGTGATGGTTAACAAGAGGAGCTGTGTACTCAGAGTCGTAACTTCTACGGTACCTGCAAACAATAACAAACAATTAGTCTATTTATCTGAAGTTTGGCTTCTTACTAATATTGTATAGCTATACTATTAAAAGCTCAGCATACTTAAACATGCATATAAACAACTTGCCACATGTCAAAGTCCACAAATGGGACAAATCAGGAGCTATTCAAAGGAGGGGTAGGAACATTCATTGGCAAAGTAAGTAAACATTCATCTTATTTGTAATAAAAACATGTCTGTTATTGTGAAAGAGTTGGTGATATATAGAATAATAGCAGTTTTCAAGACAGAAATTATCACCGGTATCACAGCAATCCCAGCAAGCATGAGATGTGTTCCTGTTTTAATTTCTGTCAAGACTGTTTTTATTGGCACATCACGGTCATTCACGATGTGATGTTGCTATTGACAAATGCTCAAATTTGTCAACATCACAACAGTAGCTCAGTACTGAAAAATATCAAGCTGTGAGATCAAAGGACAAACGTGCAATTTTCCAATAAAAAATTTACTTTCATAACAACAACAGTGAGGGCAAATTTGCCAGGTAAGATGAAAGAAAGCCACCCTGCAATAAAAATTATCAGTTCACTATGCATGCCAACAATAATATTTTTAAGATGGACAAACATGCCTGTTTGACAGATTATTTGCCAGCTGGGCAAAGAACATTTTAAACTTACCTGTTGTTGTCAAAGAGTTCAGCGTCTGTGGCAACTGCAACATCCAGTGGATGGGCGAGAGCACTCATTTGCCAGGCAAGTTTACAGGCTTCCCTGATGAATGGCTGAATGACAGAGAAGGTAGAAGTTGGTGGAAGGTAGATCTTTGGACTTCTGTTCAATCCTCTGACTACATCCTGTAATGGTTGGAAATAATGGTCAAAATCTGAAGCTGGAGCAACATACTGTTGCATTGGTCAGCCATCTCTTAACTGGGGCACATTTAAATGAGTGTTACAGGGTTATTTTTGTGCAATGCATTTGAAGTTTTAATTTCATGTGTTTTTGTACTGAAACTGAAAGGTTGTTTATTCATCATATTTTGTGCAAATATATAAAATTGCAACAAGCAAGGCAAATTTTATTTTTCCGTTCATCGTGATATGACATGTTTATTTCCTACTTTTTGAACAGATACTTTTTAGTTTATCATCTTAAAGTATTCACATTCACTACTAAAAAATGTATATTTTAGGAAAAGGTTATTATTCTGAATTTCAGACGCGAACATCCTTAAAGGCTATTAGGGTGTTCAATAAGCTGAATTGACTGTATTATAATATAAACTCACAGCAACCATTCCTGGGAGGTCATAAAGGTCTGTGTTCCTGTTGATATAGTCCTGTACAGCTTCTTCCAGGGTCTCTGGTCCAATGTGGGTAGCTGCTAGGTTAGCACGGACCTTCATCTTAAACTGACGGAAGGCACACTTGGCCACACTGAAGGCTTCCTGTGAAGGTAAAGATGTACATGTATTTTACAGTCAGCAAGATGAAAAAATATTTCAAAAGCACTGGCTAAACAGTTGATTTTTATGCAAGAAATAGTTCACTGCCACCATTATCTAACGGTCATTGAACATGACTTTGAGTTGTTTTCACTCATATTTTATTGACTCCTATAGCCCATGTTCAAATAATTAAGAAATATTTTGATTCTAATATGATTAATTTTTCCAGAAATAAACAAAATCAGTACAAATGTAGCTTATGTATGGATATGAGCAATGTTATATTGTGCACAAACCACATTGTGATGTTGTTAACTTCAGTGTAAAATGTATTGGTATTTGAACACTTGGGGCATTATGACTGCTTTTTTTAAGCAGCCTCCCGTATACATGTATAGAAATGATCAAAGCAAGTCTTATTTTATCCCTTCCACTTTTTAAACAGTCAAGTCATAATTCTTTTAAAGTGGCCTAAAAACTTGTCAACGACACTTCTTTCATTGATCAGTTCAAAAGACTGCCAATTTATCAACTGAGTTTTCCTACTGAAAATCCAGTAATTGAATTGGTGATGTATAGAGGGCAGGTACCAAACTTGTCAACTTGATAATTTGGGAACTAGCTATCAATTACAGCCTTCTCAAATTTTAGTATATTGTTTTTCACCACAAAATGAAGGTCAAGTTTGATTTTGCCAGCTATTGTTATTTTTCCTTCTGGAGTTACTGCCCTTGATTGTGTCAGAAAGCTTCGTGATCAGTGATTTTGACAGCTCTCTTGTTTCGTTTTATTTAAGGTAGTACTTTGAGTGAATTTAGCTAATTTCAGCTGTTCAGAGAAAAATTTTCCATTCCTAGCAATACTGAATTGGAGATGATGTAACTCTAGTTTCTTTAAAAGTCTTGGTAGCTTACCTGTAAGACGAGTTATCACATTATGACAGTACGTACCTGTAATACAAGGAAAGTAATTCTTTGATTGTTCTCATAGTCATCAGAGTAACGACGGAGCGTATCCATGGCATCCAGACGGTCTTGTGAGAACATATCGTTCCAACGTGAAATTAGATTCTGTTGTCTGACACGTTGTACCGGGTCGTCAATGGAGAGGGGAGATCCTACGCGTGGGGTGTATCTGTAGGATGACAGGCTGGTGTATACATCTCTGTTGATAATTACAGAAAAACATTTTTATTTAATGTACAAATAAACGGATCAATGTAAAAACATTCTAAATTAATCGATAACTTATTCTTTCTAAAAAATCAACTTTTCTTTAACACAACTTTCAGCAAAGTTTCAGGCATACTGTCGCTAGAAAATTTTCTTGAAGGATTTGAGCATGATAAAATTTGTCTATATACAGAAACAAAACTGTCAATTTTCAAGAGTTAAACAATATTCAATGTTAAAATTCATAAATCTGTCCATTCCAGTTTTAACTACAAGGTTACAGTTACTAGCAGTGACTGACTAATAACAGAATTACCTAATTTTGTCCATTAAAACTCCAAAATAAGTACAAAAATAATGTCTTTTGCTTTTTGATATTCATAAATAACCAAGGCAAACTTACACATTTGAGTACTACATAACATTTTTTCATGTTTGATCAATTAATATAGAGTTAATGATGTTATAACTATACTGTCTCAATTATTTTTATGTTAAGAAATTCATACTCATGCAGTGGCTGTGAGAGTTAGAAATAATCCAAGTGTTGAACAAGTAAAGTGATTCAATTTGCATAGCTTTGCAGTAGCAGGTAGGGGAAATTCCAAAGTGAAAGTTATGAAAGAACAGTACCGAATTTGTGATGATAAAAATAACTTAAAAGAAAATAGCCTGATAGTGATAATCATCCACCAAAATGCAGCAAAAATTTTCAGAAGTTTAGAATGATGTTGGATAATCTTACCCATCTAGGTAGCTCTTTTTAGTGGAAGCTAATGAGAGTTCATCTTTGAGATTCCTTACTTGTCTTTCATACGTATCAATGAGCCCAGCTCGTGCACGTAATTTGACAATCTCGTCTTGTGCGTCAGCGAGCCTACGGAAAATAATGGATGATAGGTATACATGTCAAAATGGTTAATTTTAGTTTCGTCTGAAGTTGCATGCTTAACACTACATACTTGGTCAATAAATTTTAAAATATCAAAAACAACACATGCACAGCAGTACAGGAAGGTTAGAAGATTTCCGTCATTGTTTGTTGTACTGGAAACTGTAAGGCAAAATCTAAAAACTATTTTGGATGATAAAACTTTAAGTCTTTAATAGCAGGACATTCGTTTGCAAATGCTTTTTTGTCAGATGTGCTTTTGAAGTTGTTTTCAATATTATAAAATTATCTGACCTTGAAACCAGTATTGCAAAGAGAATTCAAGTTCATTTGTTTGTTTTATGCTAAAAAGTGAAATAAGAATGTTCAAAGTTTCTGATATAAAATATATATGTTTGTCAATGAAAAATACTATATATAAAATTGTATTAAGAGAAATTTTCACAAAATTTTCAAATTTTCTAACAAAATATTATTGTGAAAAATACTGTATCAAAAGGTATAAAGAAACAGAAATGAAATGAAACAATTTTTGTTGCCTTTTCTCTCCTTAATTAACGCACAAAATGAGCTTTCGATCAGTAAAAGTTGAACAGGATCTTAAAGAGTCTGGATATATCCAGGAAAGTCAGACATTTCTCCACTAATTTTGTCTGACGCTATAAATTAGGTTTTAATGTTGCATTCACCAATTTTTTAGCTATATCAAGGTAGAGAAAGCTGGAATGAATGGGGCTAAACACCACTTCTTATACTGTGGCAGAGGAAACTGAAGTGCCTAGAAGGAACCCCTGATTTTCAGCGGGTAACTGACAAACCTTTCATCATATATAGTTGCGAGTCAAGTGCAATTTTTCAATTTAACAAGGTAGGGTGCCAATATGTCATATGTGTAGAAGTATATGAACTATCTTAAAGACTCAGCCATTCAGGTACTTCTGCGTGGATATGAAAAACTGGCACTGAAAATTAAAACTTGTCACCTATGGTTGTAAGTATACCTTTTTTCACTGTTGTATAAACTGGACATGAAAACTCAACACTTGAAATAATAGGCTACATTGGTACAAGTACATTTGAATCAACTACCTAGTCCACTAGGCTAGCCAGAATTACTATTGTAAATCATCTAATTCCTTTTCCTTCACAATCTAATAAAATGCTTTCCAGCAAAAGATAGGGATATTTTTGACAGAAGAAGGAAATAAAGCGAAGATATTCTCTTCTAATGTAAGCTCTTTTGGTCTCTATTTTGGTCATTTTTTCCTTATTTGAAGTACAACTCTACACTGGCATTTGAAATTACAGAAAGAGACATACAAGAGTTCCACACAAAAGTTTCAAGAAACATAAAGAAACTAGAAAAAACAATAAAACTACACTGATTTAAAATATTAATTTAGAAGCCACCACAAAAAATAAACTTCTACATTATACAAACAAATGTATTAAATTCCCTTTGCATATTATGGTAATATATCCAAATCCATTATCAAGTTATTAATTAACACTAAAATTCAATACAACAAGGTTAACCCCTTCATCCCAAACTCTATACAGTGCTGAAAAGTCAAAACTGAAATAAAAGTTATAACACTTCCCCAAAATACAAATTTACATGCACCAAACATAAAAGGGATGAAAGGATTAATTCAATATGGTAAAATGAATTGTTACTATTAATAGCAAAAAATGTAAGTGCAACACTAGGGTGTAAGGCAGGAAGCTGGCTAAGCGTAACAGAGTTAGTTCCCTTGGCTGCCTTACCCTGGCCCATTGCGTTTTGACTCATCTTTAGATGATAAAATAGAATCGTCTTTTATTGGTGTTGTTCTTAAGAGTGAGTCTCGCCTAGCTGTAAGCAGAGCAATGTCATCACGCAAGCGACGGACTTGTGTTTCGTAATCTGTTAACAACCCAGCTTTTGACCTTAATGTCCTAACTTCATCTTCTGCTAAAGCTAGTCTGAACAAAACAAATGGCTTATTATTATTCTATATCTGAACTGTCTTCATTAGGAGATCAAATTAATAAAAGATAGTTTCAATTTAACGAAAAATATCTAGTTGTCTTCCAGGACACTTCTCAGAATGGTTTTTTCTGTCAAAGCAGGGAATATAGAATTAATAATCTCATTTCAATAGGAAATGAAATGACAAATTGTTCAAAATCATCTATAAATATTCCAAGTGCAGGCAGAAATACAACATAGTACAATTATTAGTCAGGTACGATAACTCGATCCTCCTATCAGAATTAATTAAATACTGCTTTAGATTATGGAAATTTTTTTTCACCTTTATTAATCAGAAAGGAGCAATATTGTAAGGTTGAAAATATCTATAGAATTTTTACCTATATGTATTTCAATATTTTAAAGAAAACTACTGAATATTTTTGCTAAAGGCATGCAGATTTTCCCTAAACAACCTCCCATGCAAAATCTGAATAAAGTACAAATATGCTTCTTCACACTATTTATCATATGACAGCTATAAACTGAGGTAAGTAACAATTAAGTAATAAATGTTTATGTTATATTTCTAACAAGCACTTGGACAAAACAAAATCAGCAGTGTATACTGGAATCATAATATACTGAACCTGAAAAAAAAAATCCCTCTCATTATAATCATGTATCACATGTACTACAAATAATCATATGGTGCACTATAAATAAATCATATATAATAAATTATATTTATGTAAAAAATAGTGGTATATTGAAAATAACAACTTCACTATCCATACACATTACCCCCCACCCCCCCTTTTAGTTACATCAGGAAGGAAATCAATTCAGATTGGAATTTTTGCATTTTATGAAGATCTGTATGTGAATATATTCAATACTTCAACAATGAAATGGTTAACTTTTCTCTTTTTGAAGAGTTACTTCCCCATATACATTTCACTTACAGTTACTTCCCCCTTGTGAATACATTTACTACTTCTTTGCTTCCCTTTAGTCATCTACATTGAATGTGTCCTTTTATAATAACTCTTTCTGTACTATTTGTTTCTTTCCCACAAAATATAAGGTAATGAAAAACTTGAAAAACATTACCCCTATTGTTTCTTGGTGGGAAAAAAGTGTCATCTCAAAATACATGTTCTGCAAATTCTCTAGTCTTATAATTGACATTTAAGAGAGATTATCTGAACATAAAAAGACAAATACAGCTCCTATAGGAAGTAACCAATGTTACATATATACATATGTGAAGAACCACAACATTTCAGCAACAATTCAAATCCCACTACCATACAAATAACACAACAATCAATACACACATTACATGTATATATATGGATTTTCTATTACATGTAACTCATTCAATGGTATAACAAAATGTAACTTACAAAATTCAAAATGTGAGTTCTTATTAATGCGACTGACGTCCTGTCGCATTATTTGCAATATTATAAAAACATCGCAATAATTTCT
>JAOXYH010000008.1:454056-466031 GCA_028566455.1 Botula fusca | reverse complement strand
TACTGGCTTTTCCAGTATTGTAAATCTACAATACTAGTTTTTCTAGTATTGTAAATTTACAATACTGGTTTTACTAGTACTAGTATTGTGCCCAATACTGGTACAACCAGTATTGGGATCATATTCTACACTTAATCCGATAATGTCAATGAATATATAGGACATGACCAGCCGTGTCCACTTTTTTGATGAAATAAAATTGAAAGTACTCTGATTTACATTTATATATACTTTTAAACACAATATTGTGATGATAATATAAATTACAGTGTTTGAAACAAGTGCTTGCCCACTTGCCTGCGAAAGTTGAAATTGACAAGGGCAAGTAAATCTCTAGAGGAACTTGCCTGTCAGACAAATCAAAATATTAATTTTGCATAGAAGTAATCATGGGGACAGGTTTGTCAATTTGGGGACATTAATTTAAAGCAACTTTAACTTCTTCACTGGGCAACTTTTGGCAAAAAGTTATTTCTAACACTGTAAACAGTGGAATTATCTATAAGGGATTAGAAAAATATAAATAATAAAATACAAAATAGAAAATTAGAAGAAATACCATCACCAAGAATTAAAACGGTTTACTAGGGCACAAAGTACAGGTGCACACATAAATGACAGAGGAAGCATATTTTGTGATTCATTTAATACTTACACTGGTGGTAAAATTACTGTAATGAATATGATTAAATTAATGTACCATGGTAGTTTGAATACCAAATATATACAAACACTGACAAAATAAAGTTCAAATCATTTTTATGCCCCTTGCTTTAGGTGTCAGGACATTAACATTCACCACTATCCATAGGTCTGTCCAGTAAATTTCTGTCAGCAAAAACTCTGCAACCAGTCATGAGAATTACAAAATGTAATTGCAATTTGATAAAATGCTTCAGTATGATGAGGGACCAGCAAGGAATACAATTCTTCACTCAAATCCAGACTAAAATCTTAATTGTACAACCTATCTGCCTCCTATGAGGTACCTGTAGTAGTTTATACCAGATACATGCACATGTATGCTGGCTATATGTAGTATTGGGTAATTTAGATAATTTAAATCAACTGCACTGACAGATTTCTTCTTAGCTCACATACATGTATGCATGCTTAAAGGTTACTGGCATGTGAAACTGCTTGGGACAGGTACATAAACTGAACATATTTTGCAGGATACCAACCTGCCCCTACCCATCCATCTAATGTGGAATAAAAATGATACAGTCACACAAAGGTAAAACACTCAGTTCACCATACTTGTTATAAACAATCAAACTTACCAGTCTACCTTTTCATTTTCTTTTAAAATGGACTCTGCACTCACACTGCCTACATTTATACTGTCATCTGTGTGGGGTGAATTGAAGGAATAGGCATGTTCAAAGTCTATCCGCCTTCTTGAGACTCCAGATCTCTGCATTTCTTTAGCTTGACTTGGTGTTTTCAGTTTTTCGAAGGAGCGAACAAGGGATGAAACGACCGGTTGGAGTAACTTTTAGTCTGAGGGCTTGCTGCTGGAGTTGATGGTGTTCTCTTTCTTGTTTTATGCTCTGGAGTTACAGTTGAAGAACAAGTAGGGTGGAAAGATAAATTTGAAATTCTTGACCTTATAATCGGTAGTTTTGTAGTGATTTGAAGGCAGTGGTCGCATATTACGAAATCTGGAATAATTTTGAAATCAAGTTTTTGTTCAAATAATAACTGCAAGTTGTCTTTTACATGTTCTAGTTCTGATCTTTTACTGAACAGACCGAAATATTTAGATTTCGATTGACCGCAACAGATGCATGGAGGTTTGTCTGCCATTTTGAAGTCATGTGACTATTTTTAAAAATTTTATAAAGTAGTGCGATTTAGAGTGCATTTGTTTCTAACACAAACGATGCAAACGACTATGCGCGTAGTCGTTTACCGTGTTTGTTTCTAACACAAACGACGCCATCGATCGCGTCGTTTGCACAAACGATGCACGCGACGAATCATCGAGTAGTCGTTCGTCGTTTGTCGTTCTTCCCATTATACGACGCATTTGTTTCTAAATTCATCGTTTAATTATGAGCAACACGTGTATTTTACGCGCGCAAATTCTGCCGGGGAAGCTGATGTTCAACATGGCTGGCAAGAATTCTGAATCGAGTAGGTCATTCAAGTCTTTGACCATTTTAATAATACCTATATATGTGTGTGTGTATTTCCTTATATAAATACAATGTCCTATTTTAAACGAGCTTCTTTAAATTCACTTTCTAATTCATTGTTTTCTTTAAATTTTAGGTTCCAGCGATACCTACAGGGATGCAGCGAATGTGTTGTTGTCACTATCGTAAGTGAATTAAATTTTTACTGTACACAGTTATCTGTTTTTCGCAATTGAAATGAATTTTAACATTTTATATGTCAATACATCAACAATTAAAAGTTATTTGTAGATAAAAAACCCTAAACGAACACGTTATTTCTGTTATTAGAATAATTAAATTGTTTGTGTTGACCCAATTCAATATGTGTGTGCAACCTTCACGATGACCTCGTTGGTACTTCGAATGAAATAATTGAGGCTCTAGATGAGATACTTGTTCATTATACATACCATCAATGGGAGTGAAGAATAATATTACTCAATTTAATTTTCAGGGCATTTAACAATATGTAAAATTAAAAGTTTTGATTGCAGATATTTCTAAAATGTACTTAGGGAGCAACCATTTGATTTTTAGGGGGGGCTTGGAAGGAATTTGGAAAAAATATTCCAGGATCCAAATTTCTGGAAATAAAATAGGCAGGACAGAAGTGTGGAGTAAAAAAAATCTTAGATCTGAAAATATCAGTAAAAATTAGTTTACTTTTGAGAAAAAAAATTCGCGCGAGCAAGTGCTTCAAAAATAATCAGGATCCAAATTTTTTCGAAAAAAGACCCAGCCAGGATCAAACGCTCCTTCCAAGCCCCCCCCCCCTAAAAATCAAATGGTCGTTCCCTTATGTAAAAAAAAAATGTTTTTCAAAGAAAAAAATATAAACAATTTTGGGAAATATGGAAAAGGGAAAACAATATGTGATGTACATGATATATATTATTCATTTAATTAATTCATTAAACTGCACTACAGTATTTCTATTATTCCTTATAAATTATATTGAAAAAAGGAAAAATGGTATTATTTGATATAATACTTGATTTTTCAGATCTGATGGACGACACACACTTATGTATGACTATTATGATCCACCTCAAATACCTCATCCATCGATGATTCAGCAAATGTCCAGTCCATCAATGACTCAGAAAATGCCAAGTCCATCAATGACTCAGCAAAAGTCCAGTCAATCACTGACTCAGCAAATGCCAAGTCCATCGATCACTCAGCAAATGTCCAGTCCATCAATGACCCAGCAAATGGCAATTCCATCGATGACCCAGCAAATGTCCAGTCCATCAATGACCCAGCAAATGGCATTTCCATCTATGACTCAGCAAATATCCAGTCCATCAATGACTCATCAAATGCCAAGTCCATCGATGACTCAGCAAATGTCCAGTCCATCAATGACTCGGCAAATGGCAAGTCCATCGATGACTCAGCAAATGCCGAGTCCATCAGTGACTCAGCAAAATTTAAGGCCAGGCCAAACATCAGCTGCATCTGATCAATTCACAGGTCCTGCTACACCTCAACAGAAGAAAAAATCATCAACATCCGGTACACCCGATACAAGCCCAGCTTCATCCCGCTCAGCTACGCCTGGACCAACTTCATTGGAACCTGCCAGCGAATCTGATGAATGGACGCCCATTTCTGTTCGTGCCCTTATAAGCATCTATGAAGCGAACAAGGACAGATTTGTGGGAAGCAATAAGAAAAGAAATCAGGTGTGGCTAGACATTACCAACCAACTTAACGACATGGGATTCAGCTTCACTTGCCAGAAAGTGAAAAACAAGTGGCATTATCTGCTAAATAAGTACAAAAAAATAATTGATGACAATAGCACCTCAGGGAATGGAAGAAAATCATGGGATTTTTTTGATGAGATGGATGCAGTATTGGGGGACAAACCTAATATAAAGCCTGATGGCATTGAAGAAACACAATTAGAGGAAGAGGATGGAAAACTTGAGACAGAAAAGGATGGTCAGGAGCAAGAAAACAACACAAACACCAAGGAAGAGAAAGAATTGAATTCTGAGAATAAAAGTAACAAGCGAAAATATATTAGCAGTGCAAAAAAGGTAGATGGTATGTTCCAGAAATTCTTCGAGGAGAAGAAAAAAAGCGAAGAAGAAAAGGAGAAAAAACGTGAAGAAAGGGAGGCAAAAAAGCAGAAAAGGCACGACGAAAAACAAGACCTCCTAAAATCTTTCCTTGATTATCTTAAGAAAAAGGACTGATATGACAATCTGATCCAGAACTGGTAACAAACATCATTGCTTTGGAATACTATCTTTTCCTCTAAAAAATACATAGTTAAAAATAGTATAATGAAATGTATTAACATTTATGTATTGACTCGCACAATTAAGAAATGAAATCAAAATTACAAAAGTCTATACAGTCTCCTTTTTCATTCTTTATTGTCTACAAATTTTGCATGATATTTTGTCTTTTTTGAATAGCATTACCCACCGCTGCTGGAGGTTGTGGGGGCGCTTGTACATTATTAACTTGGTCTTCAATTTCAATTTCATTGTCTTGCAATAAGTCACCTTCAGTAAGGCAAATGTTGTGAAGACAACAACAAAATTTGGTAAATTTTCTCGTTTTTTTCAATTTACAATCCAACATCTTAAGTTTTCTAAATCGCCCTTTAAGTTGACCAATTGATCTTTCAACCACGATTCTTGTTGAGCTTTGGCAAAAGTTATATCGCTGTTGTTCTCTGGTTAAGTTGCCAATGTCCTTAAATGGTGTCATTAGATTTGTGCACAATGGATAGGCCGCATCTCCAACTAAGTGATATTGGGGTGGAAGTATGTTATTATTTATAATTCGATCTCCTACTCTTGACGTTCTAAACACCCGTGCGTCATGAACAGAACCAGGCCAACCCACATTTACTGATGTAAATATCATGTTGTTGTCACAAATAAGTTGTGCTACTATGCTGTGAAAACCTTTCCGATTTATGTAGTTAGCCGGGTGCTTATTTGGAGCAATGATTGGGATATGTGTTCCGTCAACTGCACCAACTACCCCTGGCATTCCTGAAAGTAAAATGGTAAAGCTTTCTTAAAAATCCATTCATTCATTATAAGAACATACAGAACAAGTTTGCACTTACGTGAAAAAAAAGGAAATAATCGATTTATTAATGTAATGGCTATCATTTGGTAACCAGTATTAACCAATGAAATCACCTTCATGTATATTCAATAGAAGATAGGCAAACCGACAGTGTTTTCTCTAGTTATATATATATATATTTTTAATTTAAGAGAGTCGTTTCCTTACTGAATTAAGACAGCCAATAATTTTTGTTGCGTTTTCTTCTGTAAAAATGCATAAAAAACGGAAGAAACACACTCTAGAGAAAACACTGAACCCAGTTCATTTTCTCGGAGAAGGAAAGTCCGTAGACATAGACAAGCAACATGAATAACAAAATAAAAACAAGACACAAAAACTTAAAGAATCATTCAAAATTTAAAATTATGCTGGAAAGGATAAATGTAAGAATGACATTTAAAGAATAGTATACCTTGGAATGCTCTGAAACCTGCTTCTATTGCACCAAGTCTGTCTCGGCATGGCCATTTGATAAATCTGTTCTCTTCCTGGAGAAGTGCCGAGACTACAGTATTCACTACTTTCATCACCGCAGACTCACAAACTCCGAATCTACTGCCTATGGAACGGTAACACTCGGTGTTTGCAAAATACCACAGAGTGATCATAATGTGCAACTCAAGAGATATCTGTTGCCTTCCTCCACGATACAATCGTCTTGGAATTTTGCCTCTCAGGAACTCAACTATTATATTGTATGTTCCTATAAAAAATTATTATTTGAGTATATTGTCAAAATGAGAGTTTGAATGACATAATAGTTCTCAAACTGATCTTAAGTCGGCCTAGAAAATTTCAAATCGGGTAAAAATTTTTCAAGACAATACGAAGTAAAGACATATGCTCACCCCTTTGTTGATTGCATTAAAATTTCATCTTTCAAAAGCTTACCATAAAGGCAACAACTGTTATATATTTGTACCTGATTTTTTTTTCACAATCAACTTTTTGTCATTGCATCGGTACTTCCACCCATGTATTATATTTCACAGATACGAGCTATTTTCCTAAAAACTAAAAAAAAAAATCAGTATTGTATTTGTTTAACTTTTTCAAAGCTATAATCAGGCTTTTAAATTTCAAAATATATAAACATGACAAATATCGAAACAAAAACAAAAAGTTGAAATAAAAATACACTGAAAAAGACACAGAAGATTACATAAATGCATATTGTTCAATAATAAATAAATTGACAATGTTAATTTTGGCATACCCCTCGTAAGCCTAAAATTTCGGCGAAACTCTTGGTCATCATATTGTTGAACAACTTCGAAGAAGTTCCCGATTCTTGGAATGTCCCTCCTTTGATTAATTACATAATGCAGCTGCAAAAAAAGTTCTTCTTCTCCTTCATCATCGTCACTCGATTCATCAGATGATGATGAGGAACTATCATCTATTAATGCATTAATGAACGGGAGTAATGCAACTGGATTATCCATTTTCCCGCACTTTCGATTTGTTTATACGTCTATTTTTATCGAGGTCAACGGGGGTCATTATACGATAAGCAAACGACGCATTTGTTTCTGCCTCGCTTGTCGTTGACTAAACGAGGACGAACAGCGCTCGTCGTTTGTATCGTTTGCTGTTAGAAACAAATGCACTCTAAGTATTATTTTATACGATTTTGTTTATTTTTTTTTTTAGTTCTGTAAAATCAATTAGCTACATCCGATTAAATCTATATCAGTTTTCATATAACTTTCAATTGCACGATGTAAACGACACACAATATCAGTTTGCGAAGTGACGACAGAAGATTAATCATATAATTGACCCCTTATGACCCCGATAGTGCACGTTGTAGCAGACGAGAATACACTGCACATATATCATAGTAAGTAATACAATATGTCATGGTGAGAACAGGATTTGTGCAATATTTTACCTGTTTGCATGTTTTACGACGGTGCGTATGTGCCATAATAATGCAATTATCGGTGAATTATGGATTTGATGTTTTTATGAGCACTATGACAGATGAACAAGAGATTTATGTTTGATAATGCTATGTTACATGTAGTATTACAGAATGATCAACATTAAAAAAAATACAGCTGTGTAAAATATAGGTCACAGAAAAAAAAATGGTTCACGCCAGTAACCTTTACTTAATCGAGGAAAGAAAAAAGAGAAAAAATCAACTCTAATAATAAAATGATTATATATTGGTGGATCCAGACGGGAAGTTTGACCTCCCCTTTCACTGAGAAGATCACTTGAAAATTGGCGCAGATCAGGTGACGATCAGACTGGAAGCCTCCTTTTTTACCTACGGCCGACTGTTTGAATCTGCCATTGCTCGCGTTACTAACCAACGAACGACGAACAGTGTTGAAACAGGATGGCAAAGACGACGATAAAAGTCTTCAAATCCGATCGCAATGTCGAAAGAGGATACATAATTGATGGACAGAAAACTGAACTGCCAGTGGTAGCATGTGGTCTCTTAAATATGGACTTAATTCCTGGCATGCTTTTAGTCTTAGACAAATATTAATTGTTAAGAACAAAAGTTTTTACAACTAACATGCAAAATGTTGTCCATTACTTGAATTTATTTGCCTCTGATGTCAAACCGGGGGCCCCGTATTAGTAAGCAAATAGATTTATGTGTATTTCAACCCGCTGTTGGTCTTTCGACGTCGTTGGTCTTCAGGGAAGTGAAAACAAGAGACATTTATTTATATGTAATGATTTATCCAAGTTGTTCTGCCTGAAGACAAATGACATATAAATCTTCACTGTGTCGTTCGTGTAATTAAAATTTGGTCATATAAGGTGAAAATTAAGAAAACGTATGTCATGGCCGTATTTTACCCTGCTGTTTTTATCTAATTTTTCCTTCGAGGAGGAAGTAAAAAACACAGTTACTTATAATTTTACAGGCCACATTCCCCAAGAATCTACTACTTGTTACATCAAATATAAGATATTAAAAAAAACTATCAAAGTAGAGACTAGAATTAGCAAAAATATGTTCAGACAATTAAACAAAACATTACGACAGTTGGTGTTTCCGGTTCTACATTTTTTTGTTTCATTTCCTTTTTTAGCGAGAACACCGATACAAGAATAAGTAAAAATACAACAAAGAAATGTGGAATCTGAAGTAATGTGCACTTAAATCATATTATTTGGCTATGCGCCATGGTGGTCAGTTTAAGTGACAGAAGCTTGGTAGAAAATACATCCTTTTCAGTGGGACACGAAATTACATAACAGTGGTGTTGTGAACAAACACGGCCAACGTAGAAACCATTCCTGGTGTATTTCTACAAAATTAAAGCTAAAATATATAATATATTAGTAAAGTTCTTTCGAATATCCCAGAAGATATGAATTTCTGAGATAGAACTATATAGCACAATTACAAGGCAGCATTTTTCTGTGGAATGGCATTCTATTTTATTAATATGACGCACGCGACTGTTGTCGGCTGCTCCTCTGGCGACAAATTACGTTTCAGTATAGTTAAGATGACACTGAATACATCAGAAATGCAGTTGATTACCTCTGAATTTGTGTTACAACTAAAATCTCCTCCTTCGTATATACTAACCTTAATATTGGGGGTAGCCAAAGTTCAATATAAAGCGCGAGTCTTTTGTTGAAAATCAGAACTAATCAGAAAAGCATGTCGAGCCCATGACCATTAAAGTTTTGTTTCTAGAACTTTAAAGAAAAGAATAAAGTGCCATAAATTACAGTTATGTCCTGTATGTTTATGAAGTTTGTTAATTCTAACATAGTAATGCAATTATCAGGAACATAAAAGTAGTGGTCTGGCGCGTTCTGAGATCATCTAGAGATATAATAGACAACGGAGCTATCTGTTTCTGTATTTTCTCTTCTTGTCATAACTAATCACTTTCACTGCATATAATGATGATGAAGTTGTATTTTTATGCATTTTTACTTCACGTCAAGTGGCGAGAAATGAACCTGTTTTACAAGACGACGAATAACTGCATGTCCAAAGGAAATTCGTTTTTTCTTTATCAGCAGAAACCTGGCTTCACTGCTTTCAAAGTTGTCTAGCCAGGTGATGTAAAGGGGTTCGTCATGACCTTGTACATATCGTCCTTTTGTTTAACTCCAATAGCTTGATTACCATGATTATTGTATTCTCAGTCGTTCTACAGTTTTATGTAGCTGTTTCCTCCGATTTTTACAACGTTTCATAAAATTATATTACTGGTGGATTCCCTCGGCTGAGTAATTAAAGAAATGTTATATTTTTTGACATAATTAGAAAGACAGATAGTCGCATATTTCCGGGATTTTGTCAAGTTTGCACTGTGCTGCCATCTGTCAAGTGTGAAGGAATGAGAATTAAATGACAAACAGAAATAAAGTCACGCGAATACTTTGGGAATTATTGCATGGAAATAATAGATTATTTCTCTGTGATGCGTAGGAACAGATTATTTTGAGAAAGATAGCAACTATCGTTTTGTCTGGTCATCTGAACCAAAAGTTTGTGAAAAATCATGTAATAGTTCCGCAGTTAATGCGATCATTAAATTGATTGGCTATGTTATTGATTTAGTGCGGGATGTGTATAATCAGAAGAACTATCTCAATGTAATTATCTTCAATTTCACTATATCAAACAGTAATTAGAAATCATTTAAGCATGATAAAACGTGCCTTAATTTGACAGTATGCTTCTGATATCGGTGAATTTGCATTTAAACATAGCCCTAATCATCCGAAAATTGTAATTTTCTAATACTGTATGGCAACAATTTTCACTAACTTAATAGAACAGACTTCATCTATAAATCATGGCTGAAAGAAAGCGGTCATTATGTATGAAAAACATCAACTAAAAATTTCAGTTTTCGACTTTATGGAAGTGGACTGATGTATTTTAATTTTGTTACTCTCCAAATAAACTGCTTCTGTAGAGAAAGAACAGTTTACTAATCAGAGGGTAGTCAACCAACATTAGTCAACTTGACTTGCTTGATAAGTCAAACCTGGTAGGTTATACAACTATTCAGCTCGAGCCCTATCTAAAAAGCTGAAAACTAGAAATAAAGTTTATCAAAAAGTTATTTGATTGGTCAAGTTTCTCAAGTTCAAGAAACTCATAACCTTCAGATCAGGTGTATAGACGTTTTTGACTAACGGAGCAGCCATCTAGTCAAGAGGAAAGTCAGTACGACTAAAATACAACCAATTTATAGAGTCAATTTGATGACTCAGTGGTTAAGTGTCATGTTATTTTGAGGTCTATCGGCAAGTTTTTGTGCTGGAAGAAGTGCACATGAAGGCGTACCATTAACCTTTTGTATTATATGAGTGTACACTGTATTGCCTATTGAGTGGTACTGTTCAGGTTCGAGCGTTGTATCTTTCATTGCATAGAACGCTCTTCTTTAATACTATACAAATAATATCAAAGCAAACATTCGGAGAAAGAGATAATAACTCAATACAATGTGAAGTTTAAAGACGATTTATTAGTGCACTATATGTGCATTTCAGGAACTTGTCCGATTATTGATGGTTTGGACGATAATTTTTAGTATGCATTTGTACCTATGGAAGCATTTTAATTCTAGTGTCCAGCGGTATTTTTATTTTTTTTTTTCAGATGAAATCAAGGTTTTTGTGTTATTTTCTGTTTTACAACTTTGGACAAATCGAGATCAAAATTGAAGTCATATAGTCGAAATAATAAGAACAAATATTCCTGTACGTAAATTTTCCGCGAGAGTAATTCCTGAAGGGTCTATATTACATGATATTTAGAGCATGCATATGGATTAGCAGAAATAGATATAAACTGTTAGACTGTCAAATCATTATCTAGACATTCTGGTCGTAAAAAAATAGATATAATGTGTTGCACCTAAAATGACTGCCGTCGCATTGAGTCGAGAATTGAACCAGTCTTTTTGTTGTAAATAACTATGGCAGCAGAGTTTCATCTAGTCTTGTGAACACAGTAAAAGGTGCTTATCCTATTGGAGCACCTTGAGAGTTCGTACGATACTTTCCTTGTGTCTTTCGGTTTCTGAATTATCACGTTGAAAATCGGACTGTTCCTCTACTTTATATTGTTGAGTCTACTTTTATATGTTTGCTGGAGAGTCTACCTTTATCTCTGAAGTTAATGAATGGTGCGTTCGGAGCAAAATATCCAATGCTCAAGTGTATTGACTATATCGCGCCACTTCTGCAGTAATCCGAAACTCTTCTGAATATTTATTCACGATCTCACTATATGCCAAAGCAAAAATGTGCTGTTACGTTCCTGACTTGGTATAACTTTATACTACTGCTTGTCGTCTTGCTATATAAAACAAGGAAAACGCACTGTGTGTTCCGTTTTACACCCTATGAAACATTACAAAATTACTAATGAGGACTTAGGTTTGTGTTAATTGAGACAAATGATTATATTTGACAAATGAGATACTTTATCAATTTGGACAAGCTTAGATCTTAGTAAAATCGTAATCTATGTGGACAAGAACAAATCTCTAATGTCCCCAGGAGGCTGTGAATTTTTTTAGCGTGAGTTTTCAGTGACATGAATTAAGGTTCTTCCCAAGTCAAAACACAACCATATAAAGGAGAAGGTATGATAAGTACTATGAATTTGGCCCCTAAAATTGCAAAAAGATAAAAATCCTACAATCTTTTCAAACTTATGTTGATTTTATTGCC
>JAOXYH010000008.1:132596-144028 GCA_028566455.1 Botula fusca | reverse complement strand
CGACCCACTCTAAACTAAGCGGACATTTACTCTTCTTTGTTGTTTGTTTGTTTGTTTTTGTTTTTTTTTAGATTTAAAAACACTGATATATTTTATTACTTCGTCGTAATTTTAACTTCCATTTCCGCTCGGGAAATTGTTATATGACATGTAGTCGTTTTGCTGATTTTCATAGTAATGTGCTTGGGCGCATTACATTTGGGCTGATCTCCTCGTTTTATGATGGTATCATTTTGGCTAAGAAAAAGTTTGCATTTGGGCTAATTTATTTTTTTCAACTGTACAGGTAAATTACAGGTAAATAAGTATTATTTGATGTAAGATATGGTAAATATGAATGATATTGATGATAATATTCAATATTTAATAGATTTTAGATCAAATTATATGTTTATTGATGTCATCATTAAGATGGAGGCCACAATATACATTAAGCTTAGGGCACTGGAAAACCATGTTAGAATGAAAAGACGAGCTCTTGATATTTTACAGCAAGTTATATGGATACAAATGCCAAGCTGTGATCAGGATACATTAGAAGATTACAATTCTTGAAGTCCGTCAGCTTCAAATTTAATGCTAAGACCGATTTTTAAGTGTGACTACCGGTTAAAGACACATGCATGCTGTATATAGTTTTAACAATTTTAGTGGTATAAAATTTTAACAATGTTTTGTGCTATAAAGACTTATCCTGCTCTGAATCCTTCTTCCACATCCCCTTGGTGAGTAGGGGACGGACAATGTCTGGCGAACAGAAGGTGTACATTTGAATGAAATATTGAATTAAAATACTGCAATTTACCTGTTTTTGAGAGGATAAGCCCAAATATAACATTTTATTTTTAGTCCAAATGTAAACTTACCTTTAGCCTAAACGTAGCATTTTTTAGCCCAAATGTGCATCCACCATATGCTTACATTTGTGATGTACATGTAACAAAAAAGGCTGCGCAGTTGCAACAATCAAACGTGCGCAAATGTGATACCTCTTAATTGCAAAAATGTGCGCAAATGTAATGCAGCCACTGTAACCTACTGAGATGTCCTTTCTATAGTTACCATTGATTAACTTCACAAAACACATTATTAATGTAACATAAGTGACCAGGTGGGTTGTAAAACTTTTAAGTCCATTAAATCTGGCCAGCGAGATTTTTATATAGGGAGTAGACCTATACTTTAAGACTGTTGAAATTACCTAAAGCAACGTAGCCGTTGTTATTTTGGAATCATCTATAACTTACCTATACTTTAAGACTGTTAAAATTACTTAAAGCAACGTAGCCATTGTTATTATGGAATCATCCATAACTTACAAGGCTTTGTAAGTGTTTTCTTTTGATAGAATGAGTTTTAAGTAATGTTTTTTTTCCAAGATAACAATACAACAGCTACAATTAAGTATCTCTTGGGGGTTTAAAGTAGCTTTCTAAAAAAAACACATCAGCAAAATTGAATAGTTTAACCTTTTACCTCATGCAGCCATGTTAAGCTTATAAGTTATAAACTATACAAAGTACATTTTATCTTAAATAAGAAACAAATTTTATTTCATGAAATGCAGGTTGGATTGATCTTCTGAGGGGAGTCAAAACATTTCAGAAATTTATGTGTTAATGTTTCTGATTTTTTTTTTTAAATTTTGAAGGTTTGTTAGATAAGTAAAGAACTCGTGTAGGTATTCATATATATTAAACAACCTTTAAACCGATGGATATATAAAATCTATCACGGTTTAGGACTCAAAGTTTCAAAACTATCCCCCAATTTCATCGCTTTTCAACAATCATGTTTTATCTTGAATGTACTAAAACTACATTCTTTCCTGGATATTACTTATTGGTTGCATAAATTAGCGAATTTAAAAGGTCAAATATTATTTCTGTGAAAAAATACATCAGTATATTTAACTTTACTCTATGTGATGTTATTTTTGAAGCCATAAAAGAAAACAATCAATTACGTAACATTTAGTTTAGAGGCTTTTCCGGTCAGGTCATAAAAAGTCTCCGTACATTTACAACTACTTCTCCAAAAGGAATGTAATGCATTGTCTTTACTGTGGAACCATTAGTTATTTCTGAGATAGATGGCTACGGAATCCGTTGATACTTGCCAGATGTAAGTCTTTGTCATAAAGACTGGAACGCATTTCCAGGGAATAGGACATAATGTTTCATGTTTTATTTGACATTACCAATTCTATTGCATTTTCGGTCGATAAATTTGTGTCGTTTTGAGGAATAATGTGCCCAGTTCCAATAATAATGACTTTGACTATGATTATCAGACATATTATCACAAACAGTTACAAAAACCATGTGTGTAATTTTTGTAGTTGTTTGACAATGCATGATGAATACTGTAATTAGTTATTCAGTTAAAAGTCATTCGATCTTCCGGCTCTCGTGACTTATCTAGCAACTCCCTCAAGAAGCACTTTTTGAACAGACATATAGACTCATATATGATAAAATAAAACTTGTTCATTGGTTTAGTGTTAAAGCTTACAATGTGCTAAAACTGATTTATAAACTATCCTTTAATGGTAAAATAGTTTCAGGTTAAAAATAAATAAAAAATGTCTAACCACTACTTAGAATTTTGCATAAGTTTAATTCATATTACTGTCATGAAATTGTAGAATTAAAAAAAATAAATAAATAAAATTCTCTTTACCTCCAAATTAACGTGGCACAGTTCTAACTACTTTAGGCTTACTCTAGAACAAAATTCTGACAAGTTCTGACTGATCTTAAGATGGGCCTAAATAAAATATAGAAGATACTAAACCGTTATCTAAGCTCTCATAACAAGACCGTGATTGGACAGATCCGGTAAGCAGTAATGCATGAGAAAGGACGGGAATTGTACTATGACACAGAAAACAGACCGTTAATCATTCTGGCACATATAGTTATGGTTAAAGCTATCCAAAAAACTTGAAAATGTAATATGTCCCTTTCATTCACCGGAAATACATTGGAAAATATATATCTGTCGTTTTCAGAAGTATTTTACTGTGGCTTGACTGAAATTGTTAACATAATTTAGACAAATTTTAGAAAAAGTTCGATGTGCATATTTTAAATTAGTAGCGGCGTGAAAATTAAAAATCGATTAATTTAAATTTCATTTTTATTTCGCAACATTAACAACATTGCAGTGGATGTTAGAAGGAGGCGAAGGATACTTTTAACATGTTTAAATTTGTTATAAATAGAGTGTCAATGAGGGCATTTATTAGAGTTCTAACCTCTCATTGATTCTATCAGCAAAAACTTTGATAGAAGTGTTCTTCAGGTGTCCTGGTTCAGAACTACCCTAGCCTAGAACTGTTCAGTGTCAGAACTGTACAACAGTATCAGGGGTTAGAACTGTCCAGCACTGCCCTTTGGCAGAACAGGATGTCATAAATTTTTCAGTGGTAAAACTGTCAAAAGGTATCCATTCGTAACGGCTTAACAGGTACAACGTTATTTATGTTTTTAGTATCCATTTTCTGCAAAATGACATACATTGGTATATACCGCTAATTAGCACCACAAGTGGTTACTAACATGACGGTTTCCTGTCGGTTACAAGTACCTGTATTATCTGTAGGTGACTAGGTAACCAGCGTGTCTTAATCAGTTGATACATCTTTCTTAAGATAGATAGGTGTATTTGGTCTACTATACTGTAATTAAAATGTTTACAAATTAAAAAACCAAGACAATTCATTTCCATATCACAATGTACGCAACGTGGCACACATATAAACATGAATAAAAAATACGATCTCTACCAAAAATATAATAAATAAATAAATTTATAAAATTTTAAAAGAAATTCAGACAAAAGCAAAAATTCATTGATTAACAATTTACAATAATTCATATGGGATCACAGTCTTTTGATTTATTTAATTTGCCGTCCACCGTACGTGTATTTAATTCTTGAAAAAATGTGTATAAATGTTATTTGTTTGTCCAAAATTGTCCTGGGATAGAGCTGTCCAAAAGTGTTCTGATCTAGAACTGCCCAAAAGTGTCATTGGTCAGAGCTGTTCGAAAGTGTTCTAGGTCAGGACACTCTCAGTCAGAAACTGTTCGAAAAGTGTCAGCAGGACAGCCCTAGAACTGACAGTTCTTCTGACAGTTAAGGACAGTTCTATAGAGAGGTTAGAACTGAACCCAGCTGTACACGTATTAATAAAAAGTATCGAAATTATACAAGAAACATAATTGTGATTGGTATAGGGTAATTTTCGTGCAACGTATTTTATTTTACGCGTTTTACGTGTTGGAAGGTCGTTATTCATCGTGCATTTCGTGCAAATCGATAAAATTGCAACATGCAAGCCAAATTTAGCTTTACCATTCATCACAAATGACATTTATCAAAAACGCATTATTAATTTAATTATTTTTCCTTAAAAATACTGTATGAATATTTATGTATTTATCTTTTTTGGTTTGATTTTGTTGGATGTTTATATATTAAGGTTATTTATATATCTAGATATTTTTAATTGTAGGAAACAATTAGTACCTGATATATAAAGCATTCATATTTATAAATTAAGTGTCTTTTTACAATGTATCAAATATACACCCACCTGTTTGGTAAGTCTTACATTATTAATTTCAAATCTAAAAATATACAAGCCATACTTGTGCTCGTACAAGCATTCGTACACACAACTGTCATAACAATCAGAACGATTCTAATACTTAACCAGAGCTACAAAAATACTTAAACATTGCTGTTCTACTCCCTGATTGTTCTAATTTAACTAAAACAGTTCTACTGACTGCTTTATACCGAAAGGAGACGTTGAGACAATACCATATAACCTTGCACATAAGATTCACATTAAATAATTTACTACTGTAAGAATTGTTTTAGGTAGTTACTTTTAATATATAAGAAAACAAATCGGCAACAGAATACCGAAGCAATTATTTCAATTCAGAAATCCTAATTATGTGAATCCAGGGACAAGGCAAAAGACGCATGCTAACAGACGCGGAAACAAACAACGAGAACAAACATAAAGAAATGAGAATGATAAATACAATATATCCCCTCTGAATTGGAGTGTTTTATTTTTACTACTACGAAATGACTTATTTGTAGTACAGTGAAACGTTATAGAGAGACACCGCTGAACAAAGTATAATAGGATTTTGCATGCTTTTCTCAAGATAATCTTAACACAAACATCTTTCAATTAATAACACGTGTTCTAATAAATGGAAAATGATCTATTGAAGTAATAAATGTTAAGAAAAGCCGTTTAATTACATTATGAATTAAAAGATCGCTATAATCACAACATATAAAATTTATTTATTTTTTTTTATCATTTTATTCTTGTTTAGTAGTAAGGCAAGTATACTCAAATTATTACTTTAACATTTCATTGTGAATATTTTGCTTTATCTAAGATGAGTTTCGGTTTCTCCGGTATGTAACTGTTGACGTTTTGTTTACAATAATGCTTAATATCGTACTATAAATTGAAAAAAAGAAATACCGCAGCGCCCTTTCGAAAGTTTAACAAAACCTATCGAGACGCCAGTGAATCGTCGGCCTGTTTCTTGCATTCGCTAGCGACTATTGAACAGTTGAAAGCTAGCGACGCTCGAAAACTTTTCGACGGCGAAAGACAGTATCTTGAAAGCTTTTCCCTAGCAAGCATTGAGCACTCGACAGCCGAGCTCGAACACTCATTGGCGAAAGCCTTTTTATCCTTTCTTTTTAGACAAATACGTTTGAGACAGGTATGAGAAGAGGGGAATGGGTTTACTGCAATCAGAATTTTCGTTAAGGAACATCTTTTATGTTTTCAACGGTGTGAAATTGGTCTCTGTATATTACTCGATCACCTCGTTCAAATTACTGATCTGTCACAAATACTAATTTCTAACTTTCACCTGCTTTCTTTTATCCGACATTTTTAATGTATTTTATTTTTATTTTTAACAGAAGCTAAGTGCATGTCTTAATTATTATGAAGGACACTGTTATGCATATGGTTATCAAACTGTAATTTATAAATGATTTTAAATGGTGTTCTCAAAAAAAAAATAAATAGAATGATAAAATAACAAATTATAAAATTGCAAAAGTCAATATTGAAAAAGAGTTGATATTTAATACATGTAAATTTTTTTTCAAAAACAAAAAAATAAATAATAGAAACAGCATATTATAAAATCACAAGTTCATTCCGCAAAAAAAGTCGATTTTTAATATGTTTTTCCCCAAAATAAATATAAAATAGAACGAAAACAACAAATTATAAAAGAACAAACTCATTCTGGAAAAAAGAGATGATTTTATTTAATAATTTTCTTTAAAAAAAGATAAATAATACAACAACAAAACAACAAATTAACAACTAGCAAAATCATTCTGAAAATAGGTAAATATACACATTCTACTAATTAAACAGGTAACGGTCTATAAATAATTATTATATGGTATATTTTAGGGCTAAGAGCTAGCCAAGCTCGCTAGTGAGTGTTAGAGAAATAAAAAGCCTTTAAAACTGGTTCGGAAGTACCCATCTTTCAAACGCCCTTTCTAAAGTTTAACAAAAAGTTTCAGGGTGCCAGCAATTCTCCCCCTTGTTTCGCCCACTCGCTCGCGAGTGTTGAATACTCGACAGGCAAGGAGCTGACAATTTTGGGAATAAAGCAGTTTCTTGAAAGAGCGTTGATAACATACGGCAGAAGTCGAACACTAGGTAGCGAACATCATCAGCCTCTTGGTCTCACGAAGAATCCAGGATTTTTATTTCGCTAGTAAGAAGATTGGATCAAAATAGCATGGTTTCTTCTGTTCCGTTCTTACTGTCTGTGCATGGTTGATTCTTTAAATTACATGTGCCGATATGGCAAACTGGTAATTTCTTTTAATCGTCACACTACACATCTATGTACATATCAAATGTAAATTTATGCAAGTGACACAAAATTAAATCTAAAATATATTGATTCCCTTTACCTTGTTCCATTTGTCTTGCTTTTTCCCATCTTTTTATTTATTTATTTGTTATGTGAGGCAGTATTGTTAATCGTTGATAATTTAATACATTATACAGCTACACTGTAATAGTTTTCTTTAAATAAATAATTTTAAAAGAATTTTCTTTTACTTAAACGAATATTTTTATTATGAAATTGTGGGTAGATGGAAATACACATAATATACATATTTGCAAGAAATCATAAACAAAAGTTCATAAATAAGATAAAGCTTCTTCCGATTTCAAGGTCGTCTAATGAGTGAAGCCTCGCTAGCGATTGTTTACGCCGTAAAAAGTCATCAAAGCTATTTAAGATCCTATCAAGGGTACCTATCTTTTGTCCAAATGTCCGCGTTTTTCGCTGGCGATTTTTCAGTCGACAGCCGAGCGTTAAATTTTCATAAAACATTTTCCAGTTTGAACTATTAGAAGGAAATTATATTAAAAAAATAAATTTCAAGTGAAAAAGGGGAAAGCTGATGTTTAGAAACCATTCTTTGTTTTCAGTTTTTTTCCCAGTCACCGGACTCTAATGTGCCTCATTCCACTTACTGCGTCCGTATTTTACTGTGCTTATATGATTTATGTAAGAAAAGGCTGATGGGATTACGATAAAATTTACAAAAATTGTCGCAACAATTAGCCATTTGAAGAAATTCTCTGGGCCAACGGCAAGTTGTACCGTCCGAACCAGGCGGTATCAAGTTGCCCATACTTCCTTATTGCAATTCCAAAACCTATCTAGCAGGACCTAACTTAGAAAAAGCTATGAGATAAAACTTCGATTTAACTCGACGAAGGTTATATTTACATTATATTTGTATTTACAACAACCTGTGTACTCTTCCCATACCTTTATTTTTACAACGAAGGAAAGATTTGTGCAATGTCCGCAAACCATTTGCAAAAATGCGACCTCTTTTCACACTGTACAGTTATCGAATATAATTGCATTGCTGTTCTTATTAATTGTAATACAACTTTTGATATCATGTGATTACTTTAATCAGAAAAAAATTCAAGAGCAAGAAACTGAAGTCCCATACCTCATTCACATTAGATTTCGCTACGACCTACATTTTGGAACGTCAATCCATTTTATTACTGAATGGTAGAGATGTTTTTTTCACTTCAGAACATTAAAACAGTCTACACGTAGAACTTTGCAATTTGCCCAACAAACATTTGAGAAATGAAAAAGCACTGATAAAAAGACAATTGAACCTCGAGGTAGATTTTCAGTTCTCAAAATTGAATAAAGATCGACCTATGGTTATATTGACATGTCTTTCAACACTCACCATTTAGCAGCGGTAATTTGACAATGCGTCTTGTATTTAGACAAATACTGGATATAGTCTGGGTAAAATTCATTATAAAGTGAACGCAAACAAGAGAATTTTATTAGCCCGTGTTATCATTGATTTCTTTTCTGATAAATTAGATGCCATTTCCCCTCTCGCTTAATACGAATTTTATTTAATAAAAAAGTTTAAAGGCATTGTCCGTTATGTTTTCAATCCCTTGATTAATTTTCTCTTCACTCTTGTTTAAGATAAAATGCGTGCGGAGTCTTAGTTCAAGTAATAATTGCTCGGCGGCAGTCAAATGCTCTTTGCACTAATCAAATTATAAGAATATAAAACTAATATCAATATGTGAATTTCGATTTGATTCTCCGGATGGCGATTACTTGCCTATTGTCTAAGTACGCTTCAAATATCTGGGGACGGCAGAAAATAAATATCTGGGTTCTCCGTATCAAAATAATGCTAAATGATCAAACGTATCTGCTTTCTTCTCAGGAGATAGCGACAATTTTCCACCAGTTAATGACACTATAGATTTGCGTCATTTTATTGTTATTACACAATGTAATGGCAATGTATTAATCCTTTATATTATTTTTATATTGATTTTATTACCTAAATTATATATTTCTCAAGTTAGTGCATTATTCTATTGAAATAAAATTTGAATAGGTTTGGCTTTATGTGGCTGATCATTTACCTCTTTTGTCATCTTGCGTAGATGAAGAGCAACGACAAACACAGAATAAATGCCGGTTGATGTTCAAGGTTCAAACAAAAGTGCATTACCTTAATTAAAACAAATACACTAAAGAGACGATCTTGTAATTTGTAAATATTCATGTTTCGGTTGGTTTACCATAGGCAAATTTGTGACTGAAATATTTCTCCTGTCTGAAGTATAACACATTATGAGGTCAATGTCTGAAAAGGTTAGCTTTTTAGCTCACCTGGTTCGAAGGATCATGTGAGCTGTTGTCATCACTATGCGTCCGTCGTCGTACGTTAACTTTCAATCTTTTTCTCTGCAACCGTTTGACGAAATGAAACCAAACTTGGCATGAATGATTATTGGGATGTTGCTACCAGGTTTGTTTATTTAGTACTGATCCAAAATCCAACATGGCCACCAGGGTAAAAAATTATGCATTCTGGTTGGCTGATAATCTAAAGATCTTCTTGTCAGAAACCAAAGGGCCAATGGAATTGTTCTGTGGCAGGAATTAGCCTCACATAGTGGTGTTTCAGATTTGTTCTTTTCATGCCGATCAGAAATCCAAGATTGCCGCCACTGCAGGTAATAGTTTAACATAGAACTCTATGGGAAAAATGTTTTCTCCTCTGAAACAAGTAACCCAATTTAAAGCAAACATTGCATTAATGATTATCGTGTAAAGTGGAATTTCAGAGTTGTTCTTTTCATGCCGATCAGAAATCAAATCTTGCCGCCATCGCAGGACATGTTTTAACATAGAACCCTATGGGAAAATGTTTTAAAAATCTTCTCTGGTGAAACAAACAAGCCAATTTTAAGCAAATATTGCATGAATGATCCTCGTGAAGTGATGTATCAAATTTGTTCTTTCCTGCCGATCAGAAAACCAAGATGGCCGCCATCGCAGGACATAGTTTTACATAGAACCCTATGGGAAAAATGTTCTAAAAATCTTCTCCTCTGAAACAAGTAAGCCAATTAAGAGCAAACATTACATGGATGGTCCTTAGATGGTAAATTTTCAAAATTATATCCGGGACCCCAACGTCCGTCCAAATTGTCTGTCATCAGTGGACATGGTTTTAACATAGTACTCTATGAAGAAAATGTTTCAAAAATCTTCTCCTTTGAAAACTAATAAGGCAATAAAACCAATAAGGAAATTTAAAGGTAAATTGTCGAAATTATATTTGCAGACTCCGACCATCATCTAAGATTGCTGCCATTAGGGGACATAGTTTAACATTTTTCCCTAGTTGATAGAGTAATAGGACAAAACACTTGTACTTTCCTATCGCGTTGGTTCGAGTCTTGACCAAAAAATATTTTAAGACTAGAAGTATTTTATTAAAATAATAATTTGACAAAAATGGTGAACTTCATTAGTAAACCTTGCAATTCGACGTGAATTCGTGGGACATTATTTGCAAAAAGAACAATAGCATGACGTCAGAGAAATGGATTAATAAAGAAATAAATAAGAAACAAATAAATATATTGATAATTTTGCGTTTAATTAATTAAGGATATTATATATTATGTAAATAACACTTTCCTTCCTTGAACACTAATTTAACAATAAGTTTTTTGAAGTACAAATAATAGTTCTTGTTTCAGAAATATCCACAACAAACATAACATGATGCACTAATGTATACTTATTAGGATCGCTTTACTATTGCTAGCTGACCTACTGATATTCATTCTGTCCGTCTATTTACTAACTTCCACTGCCAACTGAAATACTAGATATATATATGAAAAACTCCTCTTGAGATTTGCAGTTTCCTCCCTTTTAATCCAAGATAAGGCTTGATATTATCCACATGTTTCCAGTAGAGAAGGTAATTTTCCTAAGGTCGACCTCGCATTCTATTTCTTCAATTTATAACGTGGAAAATGAAGCCTAACAAAGTTTCTATTAGGAATTTATTAGATCAGCTTGTCGATGGATAAATATTCAAGTTATTTTCTGAATGCTGGAAGAGGTCCCACGAGTTTTATAATTTATGATCTTGTCAGAGTAATGAGCGATTACTCCTACAGTATAGGTTGTATATATTTTTGTAATCTATACTTGATAGAAACAATTCCATTTGTTAATGTTTCTCTAGTGTTTTGCATTAAATACCAGGGAAAAATTCAGCGAAGGATTAATAGTAATCACACAAATTTCACAGAAACTGTCTCTCTGGTACAAGTGTTACTGTTTAAATAATAGAAAAAGATATATCTATACATTTTCAGTAGCATTTTGATTGACCAGTCTCATTTCAAGTTTTATTATAATAAATAAGTAATAATTACGTTTCTCTTATGATAGGGCGGTTTTATCTATTTCTTGCATGAATTGATATATACTGTATCAAACGAGACTTGAAGTTTA